>OENT01002004.1:0-30295 GCA_900239685.1 Rotaria macrura | reverse complement strand
TTTCGTGATCTAAAAGATCTAAATGATCTAAATGATCTAAATGATCTAAATGATCTAAATGATCTTGATGACTTTGAAGTCAAAAACGTCATCAAAGTCAGTTATTTCCCCCTTGGTATCGAGTTACTGTGAATCTTTGTAAATCCGTGAGAGAAGGTCATTCTTGTTGTGTCAAATGATTTCGACTCTCACATTGAGATCTTCACAGATTAAATTTGTAGGATAACGTCAAGGATGAACTGATGTCAAAGAAATTACATTATAACGAAGTAGTGACAAATGCTCTCATCTTCATGCTTGCTGGTTTCGAAACGACATCGACTGCTTTGGCTTATGCAACGTCTGTGTTGGCTACTCACTCATCGATTCAGGAGAAGCTCCAGACTGAAATAGATGAAAATTGGAGCCAAGAAACTGACGATATTGCCTATGATGTACTAGCAACTATGAACTACATGGATTTGTTTGTCAGAGAAGTATTAAGAATGTATGGTATATCGACACAGGCAATAACCCGTGAAAGCAACATTGAAACTACCATTTGTGGCCACCATATCGACAAAGGTGAGTGACTCGATCTTTTCTTCCGAAACTTGATATCCTCATTATGCGTACTACACTACTAAGCACAATCTCTATGGTTACAAGAGCAGCATCAAAATCTAAAAGGGACTGAATATTTCATGTAGTTGAATAGCCCAAGGAGATTCATTCTGATCATTGTGACTGAACGACGATATTTCTCTTTCTCCTTGTGTAGGCTGTGTGATTTTACCGGATGTCTACTCCATTCATTACAATGCCGATCTCTGGGGTCCCGATGATCCGAAATTATTTGTTCCTGAACGACATTTGATCCAACGACATCCAATGGCTTACATGCCATTTGGTGTTGGACCCCGAAACTGTGTGGGAATGAGATTTGCTTTAATGGAATTGAAAATGTGTTTGGCACGCTTATTACGAGTCTACATTGTGCTACCTGGAGAGCATTTTGAGGCTGGTATGGCTCTACGAGAAAAATTCGTGATTACTCCCGAAGCCATCAATGTGCGATTGGAGAAACGTGCCATATAAACCAAGTTCCATTTGACACTACGCTTTCATCCATATTATTTTATTTTATTTCTACACAAAAGAGGACTTTTACGGGTAACTCCCATGATAGTCTTCTTATTGAATCCCTCACTGTACGTTTTCAACTCACGTTCCATAATAAGATCAGTTTAAAAAAATATTAAATTCCCCACTACGACAGTTCTCCATTTGTCATGGGAAGAACTGAGCACTCGTGCAGTACTGTTGGTCGGTAGTCGAATTTCGTAATACACTGTGCTCTAATTCCCTCCTTCTTTTCGCTTGATTGGTGATCATCTCCCCTTGTCCTACTTCATTGCTCATCCTTGATTCTTCTCCTGGTTCCTGTGTTTACCGAAAATTTTTCATTGCATATAGAGAGAGTAAACTCTCTCATTTTAGTAACTGGGAGAAGGTCTGTCTTGTGTTTGACAGATCCACATCCAACTTCTTTCTGAGATTTAAGCAAAGCATTGATTACTGCCTCGAATTCGACTGTTAAACTTATGAAGGATCATTTAAGTTGAGGCCATCGAACTGTTCTAAGCGATGATTATTATTTTGTATGAATCAGAACGCTGCGTAGTTGACAAGTGGGACTCATTTACATGAAGAGGCAAAATATTTGCAGCAAATAAACTTTGTTTCATCTGTATTGATTATTCATGTACGTGTGCATTACGCCTCTATGCACACGGTTAGATCAGGTTGGAAGAGAGAACGATTGCGACTAGTTCCGCTTTTCGTCTTGAATAAGTACGAAAGTTATATTTTGTGACAAAATCAGACCACTTCTCATATGGATACGTTAGTTTTCTATCTAGTCGCATTTGTCATTGTGTTAAATACGGAAGTTATCGCTGTGAATGATCTTTCAATTGAAGCTCGCCTAGCCAAACTCGAGCAACGTCCTCAGTTGTGTTCAGGTCGGGTTGACTATAGAAACTTTCGGCCGTATGAAGGTACACCACCTGGAATACGTGCTCACATCAATGCAAGCCACTGTCGGTTCATCTTGACGCCTACCTATTTGACAAGTTTGACTGGGAACTCGAACCATTGGTATGTGGTGGGTACTTCGGCTGTGTATAGAGCGACGGCAACAGGATTTGACTTGTATCTAACCTACTTGGATTTGAGGCTGACGACAGAAACGATGATTTCATGGGCAGTTCAATATCGATGGACAGTTCAGTGGATAGCTATAGAAACACCATTTTCATAGAACATATTTACACTTTTTTTAACCGAATACTAAAAAACGAAACAAAAAGTCATCTGATCAAATGTTCTTGTCGTTTCTCAAATGAAATGACGATTGATGTAGCCATCGAAGAGAAAAGAAAGCGACTGACCAGCTGCACTCGAGGCATAGAAGATGATATTTGTTTCGACCGGAACTCACCTCGATCTTAATGTTTAAATCAATGGTTGTCCATGCTTTCTTTTAGTCAATCAAGGGAGATCGTGTGAGAATGAGTGGGGTGTAATGCGGGTTTACTCTTTGACCGCAACCACACTCACAGCATCAGGATCCTTGAATCCCATAGTTACACACATCTTTCAGCATTTAGTTGTTTCCTAAGAAAATTATGGCGTATCTTTGCAGTATCCTGGAGTGATGGGATTGATTCCTGTTTTTATTGAACCGAACCGATTCCAACTCTGGTATCTTGATCATATGCATCAAGGATCTTTGCTGCATCCTCAAAAATGTGTCTTAGGGAAACAACAATTGAAACACCTTTGCCAGCTTTTTATTATTTGTTATCTAATTATGGCCCGCTATTGATTGCAAACTCTCTTCTTAACTATCAATGTAGAGTAGTTTAACTGTCTCGATAATAGTGTTATTTTTACTATTACGTTGAAACTATTCCTTAAGAATTTCAACTATAGTATTACATAGTAGGATATCTTTACATATTAGTAAAACATATCTTCAATTATTAGAAACTGAAAATATGACTTAAGTCTAATGGAAACGCGTCTTATTAGATTTTTATTATTTATTATATAGTAAACAAAACACTATCATATATATATTTATCGGTAGTTCAACGGATTCTATGTAATCTTTAGATATTGTGAACGGATTGTTGGATTTCGTTTATGATTTCCTTGAAAATTGAGACCATCGAACAAATATAGCTGAGTCACAACCGTCGAATGAGACCCTTCAGCCAGGTCTAAATCTGAATCATGGTAAGCTGAACTTTCCTTTCACCTTTAAATCCTGACGCACCCTCGACCCTCAAAAGCCGTTTGATTGGATTAGATATACAGCACACTTCAATTTAAACCACAGTTAAACTGTAGATTTATGAGACAACATGATTTTCTGACTAATTTTTATTTGAATATAATCATCTTCGTTTATTTCTGTGATCGATTAAGTAGAGAAAAGAAGAAATGTCATCCGTGAATTCTAAAATATTTTAAAGAACTGTTTTTAGTACAAGAGAACAACCAGAAAAAGGCTACTGTTGAAATGGTTTTTATGACACAGACGACTCGTTAACGTAGAAGGATGCCGCTTTACGCGTCAATTCATAACCGACATATTGTTTGCCGCGTGTCCCGTACTCATACCCATTGGGCAGAGTCAGGCGTCTGATGCATTGTCTGTCAGTCTGAAAGCGCAGAAGATCGGGAACTGTATTCGCTAAAAAAATCAATTCATTGACATGTGTTTGCTTCTTGTGGTAGTAGACATGCATCAACACCATTTATGATAGAATAAAGATTCAAAATTTTCGTTACGAGCTTCCCCCTCCCCTCCACTCCGAAAAGCGATAAGATCTTTGGGTCAGGTATAACTAGTTTTATTCGCCTTACTCGGTATGTGTGCTACAATTGTCAAATGGAAGGATAAAAATTCTAAGTTTTGGTAAGCTTTAATGAAAAACATCAGATTGTGACTAGAACTTGGCAAAACTTATAATTATTTATCTTTCGATTTGGTAATTGTAGCACACATACCGAGAACAGCGAATAAAATCAATTATACCTGACACAAAGATTTGGTCGATTTTCTGACGGGTTGGAGGGGAAGTGTCAAAACGAAAATTTTGAATCTTTATGCTATCCTAAATGGTTTTTGTGCATCTCTACACTTTGGGAACACTCAATGCTCTTCGTGGAATTCATTCAAGCCAATGATGGACCCTAAGGCAACAAGATGTCGACCAAAAGATGGAGCAGAGACATGTCAAGCTGAATTTTCGGGAATGATAGAACTACATTCAGATTCCGATATTTTTCTCCTTCGATTCTTTTCCATGTGATCTACTTACTAGCATCAACTGTATCATGCGTTGCAATGAAGACTTGAATTCCTACTAGAACCATGAAATCACCCTTGATGTGTTGATCAGTGCAATATTTCACTATCGGCACGTAACGGATCATCATTGATAGAAGTTCCTGTTCATTTCCAGCGATCAGCAATTAAAGAAAAACAGTAGATATTTGCTCCAAAACGATATCTTCCTTTTTTCCTGTGGTCTGTAAGAATTTCTGAAGGAAAACCAGATGAATATACAGTCGAGAACCGAGAACAAATACCTTCAGGTATGCAAGAATCACAGCTTCCGACTCCTCGGAGGAGAATAGATTGACGAGTTTTTTCGCGGTTTGAATAGTTCTGATCATGGTTGCATATTTCCGTGCGGGATTTCTTTTTTCTTTACTAAAAAGACAAACCTTTATGCATCATCACCATGCCATGATCGATACTCGTTCGCTCAACATCTTCGCATAGATCAACCGATCTTGTATGCCTCATGCTGTTATCTAGTGATTTTTTTCTCACCTGTGTGAGAAAATCATACCTCTGGAGTTTTTGCTGTTGGGACCCGATGGTGTGATAATCGTGTGGTTCTCAGCTTCTTTGGCCCATCCACCAATCCAACTCATTTGCTGATTGTTACCCACTTTGGCTGCTTTTTCAAAGAGCTTGGAGAAACCCTTGTGTTTATCGGGAGGATTGACCGTTTGTTTAATTGTTGGCACCTGAAAAACAAGTGGAATTCTCACTCAAGCAAAGACAATGGGAATGGACATGAAATTCACTTTTGGTTCTGTGATAACTGCGTTCCATCGTAATTGCCATATATCCTGATGAAGAAAATCAATCTTTAGCTGCACGATGGCAGCTGCTTCATCAGTCAGATTACCATTAACGATTGGTTCAGCAATTTCGGTCGATAGACGAGTTTGGATATTTTGCTCGAGCGACATCAGTCTTTCAAACCGTTCTTTGATGTTGCTGCACTTACTCAAGTAGCGTTGTTCGATACTTTCTAGTTGTATTCGTCGCCATTCTTTCGTTGTTGCAAGTGCTTTGTCATGACTACATCGAATATTTTCTGATGCTGCGTGGATCGTTTTGCTCAATTCATCTGCAGATTGGATAAGATTATTCACCAACGATGCTTGCTGCTGCAATATCAGTGAAGCGTGAGATGGATAGAGTTCCGCAGCAGTTTTACTCGCCGGCTCTGTCATCATCTAAAATTTTATGAAACGCATATGCTTCAAGAAAAATCTTTATTTGTCTTCTATTCTTATTGACACGAGACAAATATGAATAAATGAATATTATCCGGAAATCTAGTATAAAAATTAAAAGATTCATCTTTTTACACCTTGTTAAGTATCTAGGAGTTAGGGATCTCAAGTTATGTTTACTTTTAATTTGATTTACGAGTAAATAAAATGGTCTGTAATTTATAATTTAAATAAGTATAAATATTTTTTTCATGATTCATATTTACAAACTAATATAAATGTTGGTGAGCTATATTTTTTTAAATAAATTATGAGAAATTTAATTTATTATAAATATAAATTATTTGCGAATAATTTATAATTTAATAAATGATAGAGTAAATAATAAATGGAATGAAACTACTATTTTAACCGATATTGAATATTAGCCATGTAGGCAAGTGTAAGGCTGAAGAAAAATTCAAGGAACACAAGTTCATCAAAATAAACGCATGTGAACTTATTGATTGCACATTAAATTTTCGATTAGTGACATATTTTATCAGAAACTTCAATGCTTTTGGAATCAGTGCAAAGGTATATATTTTTTTGGAACTCATGCTCGTTGAATTTTCTTCCAGTTTTTATATTTGCCAACATGGCTGATATTCTCACTAGATTGGAATGATAGAGTATGGCAACTGTTATTTACCTGTCTTTCTGTCCGTCTGTTTGAAACAAGGCCTTGACACGAATGAACATTTCCATGCTAAAAATGACCACTTGAATAGCACATATCATGGGTGGATTCATTGAATGACCACGAGGACTAGCCAAATCTAATGACGGGCTGAGTAAAGGATGCAGCGGAGTTTTCATAAGGAACTATCTTCAGTCTAGCGATAAAGTTCTGATCCACATAATTCAGTAGCTAAATGAGACTCAATGTCTTGCTCCTCTCGAAAATATTTAAGCTAACATGACGAGATTTGTCAACAGTGCATTGTATTGGTTTAGAAGCTGAGAGCTTCCCGCGCGAACCAAATCGTGGCTCTGGAACTGTTTTGCATTTGTGTTTTGCGTTGACTTTAAATGCGTTTTTTAGTCATTGTTCTTGAAATTGTTTTGATTTCGTCTCACGGGCACCTCACTTTAATCTATTCCCACTGCCTTCCTCGTCCCCCTTGAACTTATGAAGTCATCTCTTTGGAAATTTCAGGATCTGTATCGGAAACAGCGGACTTTGCCCGCTATTCATATGCTTGCGTGTGAGACTTCTGTCACTGTAGAGCCCAGCGAATAGATTTTTCGATTCACGTTTGTTGTTCAATATTGGCTAGAAATAGAATCGTTTCATTCTATTTATTATTTACTCTATCATTTATTAAATAATAAATTATTCGAAAATAATTTTTATTTATAATAAATTAAATTTCTCATAATTTGTTTTAAAAACAATATAACTTAGTAACATTTATATTTATTGGTAAATATAAATTCCCGATAGTTTTATTTACTCGTCAATTTAGAGGAAAGAAAAGCAAAAGGATTGGAGAATTCTCTCTATCAATCGATGCACGCACTATAAATGATGTCGCAAACTAATGTGTTTGACAAGCATTTGAAATAAAAAAACTACAATCGATATTTTTCTTGAATGCAGCAGACAACATTTTCAAAGAAATGATTACCAAAACGCCGACACCATATAAATTGGAGCAAATGAGTATCAAGAAGAAATACAAATTCATCCATTTGAGCTTGTTTCTTCACACACATCACTAAATTTTCAGCGTTTGGTGTATGTATTAATGTATTGAGATCGGCGAAATTGTTTGAGGGGTTCGCAGTGTGATCGGCATACTGATTGGGGTCAGCTGCGATGTTATCATAGGGGGCCCGTTGATCACTATAGATTGTTGTGCCAGGCCGAGTATATTGATTGATGATTGGCAAAATAGTGACGGTGTCGCGTTTGCCAACTAAAATGGCAAAAACCACTATCGAGTGTCACGGTCAATGCAACTAAAGACTTCTCGATTTGATAACTGACGTCCTCTATTATACTTTCTTTTTGTCGAAAAACTCATATATTTCGACAAAATGCTCCAGACTTCAGATAACTTGACGATGTCTAAACGTAATCACCGCAAATATCACGCACAAAATTCTTCCACTCGACGATTGTTGATTGGCTAGCAAATTTTCAATGTTGTCGAAGAAATATCCGAGTCACTTTCTCCGCACCTGAAATACATAACTAAGATCGACGGAAAGACGAATTCCGGCTCTGGACTGAAGAGCAATGTGCCCGAATAAATACTTCTTGTAGTCTTGTATTCTTTGCACCATCATACCCAATTATCACTGATATGAGATGAAGTATCTGTGACGATTTCTGCTAATAGAGACAATATAAGAGTAGTTAGGTTTCATATTTATTTCTGCATCAAGAATCGTTTGGTTCTGATGAAAAGCACACGTTTATATATGCAAGCATTAGAGAGAACGAAAGAGGAGGAATAAGAAGGGCATCATAACAACAACAAAACAGCAAGTACCATGATAAGGATAAAAATCAATAGCGAGGAAGCCTTAAATATCACCCATATAATGCCCTCCAATAGAACCGTTACAGTATCAAACCGCCAGTTTTTATGATCTTGAGCGCAGTCTGTAGCCAATGTAAAACTAATGAGGCTAACCCGTTGATAGTATAAGATTAAATTTGTTCGTTTATGCAAAGTATCCAGTTTTCATGTCTTTGTCTTGTGTATGAGAAATTCTGAAGCCATGTGAATTTATTAATTATTTTCGTCGATCTTTTACTTCTTCGTGGACAATTAAAACTGATGCAATTTAATTCTGTAAGAAACTGCACCGAACAGTCAAAAGTATTTGGAACCCTTCTATAAAATATTAACGAGTTTTCTTTTCAACGACTTTCGATAAGTTGTTATCCCTAAAAGCGGATATGTACGCACTATTAACATTTGAGAGAAAGATGAAATTTACAAATAGTGCTTAAGATTATTAGGGCTGACGTCTATTCGAAAAGAAAATTTTCACTGCTATTTTATTAGAATTAGATTTCATACGCTCATAGAAAGACGAAATGGAGGCAAGTTCAGTGACAACGATGAAGACATAATCGGTCAATCCTCTCTTTATGGCACTTATAAACACTTTTTTATATGTTTAGAAAAACAACATAAAAGACAAATCGCCTTCATTTTTGTGAAAGTGAAAAATGAGCCTATTCCAGTATTTGTTGATTTTATCTGGACGCATAAAAAAAATACAGATACCGTTCATCTCTTATCGAGGTGAAAACTTCCATTTCATTATAGATAAAAATGTAGCCGAACAAAAATTATGCCGATTATTTCTGGATTATTATGAATTGACTGAGACCTTTCCCTTTAATAAGTCAACGAATGAATCATAGTTGTTTTCATTCGTAATTTTACGAGACGAAGAAACAAAGAGCGGCGTAGACATGATCGTTAAGTAGTTGGGTGAATCCATGAGGATCGAAAAACTTATTGGAAAATGTTTTTTAGAATTCTTCTCTGCTTAATCGCTAGAGGGCGTTCAGAAAACGATTTAGGGGAAAATGTTGCCGTACTTCATACCAAGAATCTCCAGTTCGAAACCGTTCTCTGGGAACAAATTCATGTGAAGGATGTGTGTCGAATTACCAGTCAAACACCTCAAACCCCTTGAGCTCAGTTTTATTACCCTGAAAATCAGAATAGAAAGCTGATTATTTTTCACAAGTGTATTTTTTATTTAACAACTAAATTTTTTATACCTGGAGAAGCTCCAGGTATCGAATTCCTTCTGCCACCGTTCTATCACAATTTCTTATAATTCGATAGCACTATTAAGCTTGCCAGTTATTTTTTTACCACAGCCATTTTCTAAACATCTTCTAGGGTTCTTGAAAAAGAAAATTTCCACAAAGTGATTGAGAAACTCATGGATTTACGGATCTAGACCTCTTAGTACACACGACACCGTTTTGAATTTCGTATGATACTTTCACTTGTTCTCGTAATAGCAAAATGAGCTTATCTCTTTGTTACTTCGATCCGCATCATCAAGTCATTTTTCTTCTCCTTCATTCATTTATAGAAAGCAATGTTTGCGTAATCTATTTGTGGTTTTGTTTTAGGGGTGCGACAAATCTTGAGCGAATTTAGGATTTGGTTTCTGGATTTAGGGTATGATTCGAACTGAGTTCCTAGATGTGGACTTCGTCTATATTTGGATTACAGGAATGTTTATATTGCTTAGTTCGGCTTAGATTCTGGATTCTAGAGTGGGGATATGTTTGAGATTGGGATTTGGACTTGAGACTTGTTTTCAATCGAACATGAGCAAAACTTTGTAATCCTACAACACTGAAACCAAATCTCAATCTCAATCCCAAATCCAAATCTCAAATCCCACCCAAATCCGAACCATTATGATAAAGACCAAATCCCAAATCTGTAACAAATGTAAAAAATATTATATCAACCCTCAAGGCTTGAGATTCAATTCTGTCTTCTGAGACTTTATCTTGAAAATTCTCATTAGACTTGGATAATTTAAGACCAAACCCAAACCCAAATTTATTTGCACCAAATCCCAAGACCTTGGATTTGTTGCACCCCTACTTTTTTTATTTCCTTCACTTATCCATAATGTATGAAAAAAGTCAATCTGAAAATCGATTCAATGCTCACAGCTATCTACTTGATTTTCTGGCATTCTTCAAATAATAGGAAAATGACTTTATTCTACGTTGGTCATTCTGAAATTTTTTAGATTTGCAATACTGTTAGATTCAGTTTGAAAGAATTTTATTATATTTGTTCGAAGTAATATCCTTGTGCACTAATACACTTATTCATTCTTTCGAACCACTTTTCATAACATTGGTGGAAATCATCATTTTGAAGACAGTCTATTTGTGTTCGGATAGGATCATGAAGTTCATTAATATCCTGAAAGATTTTACCACGACGTTGCTCTTTAATTTTTGGAACAGCCAAAAATTACACGGACTTAGGTCTGGTGAATATGCTGGATGGCCCATCAATTAGACGTGTTGAGTATCTAAATATTCCATTGTAAGTGCTGCCCTGTGTGCAGGTGCATTTTCATGATGAATAAGAAGACCATTGAGACGTCAATGTTTCTCCAGTGTTTGAGCACCTGTGTAAGACACTCATTTACATACCACCTAGTTGTAACTGTTGTACCATTTTCAAGATGAAGGACTGTATTAAAACCAGACTTCATGAAGAAGATTTCAAGCATATGTTTACCAACAGAACGTTGGCAGCGAACTTTAGTTGGATGAGGATCATTGCTTCCCACCCACACTTGATGTTGACGCTTCGTCTTTTTGACCATAATAGTAGAACCAACTTTTATCAACAGTGATAATATCACACACACGTTTTTACTTGCCGCCGTCGAATTTTTCGAGCATTTGTAGGCAATAGTCAGCACGGTCCTTTTTTGGAGCTTTACTTAAAGAATGTGGCACCCAATGACATGCAACATTTTTTAAACCAAGATAATCATGAAGAATAATTTCAGTTGATGCCGATGCAATCTGTAAAGTATCTTCTATCTGTTGACATGTGATATGTGGATCAATGTTTACTAGGTCACGCACAGCTTCAACCTTTTCTAGAGTGAGTGCAGTTCTTGGTCGACCAGCACGGGGTTAATCTTCAAAGATATCCCTGCCACAATTAAATTCAGCAAACCAATTGTAAACTGTCGCACGAGAAACACAAGAATCACCAAAGGTTTTGTGTAAGGATTCAAGACATTCCTCTTGCGATAATTGTTTTTTGCAATCATAATAAATCATAACTCGAATTTTTTCTCGTTTTAGATTCATGACGATGCCAAAAAAATACACCAGTAGTGATTCCCTTAATCTAAAACACAAGCAAAGAAAAAATGTCTAAGAGCTAAAACTTTGTATATTTTCTTCTAAGAGTTGGGTCTATTACCACAACTGCCAAAGTCTTAGATATCTCTTAATTTAATAAAGAATCTAAAATCTTTCAGAATGACCTACGTACTTATCTTTTCGATTCTTGAATAGAACGGTCGAATGTATTTCGTTCAACGATTCATGATCGCTCAGTCATTGAACTTTCTTTAAAAAGAATTATTCCCTATCACCTGTTGCCTTCCAACAAGTGTAAAAACTAGTTAGCACAGCCCCTTTGGGGCTCACATATCTTTAACTTCACACTACTAATACAAATTGGGCAGTGATGTAAAGAAAAGTGAATGATTTAATGATTGTGTTTCCTGGTTCATTTCTCAGCTTTCGGAAGACAAGATTGAATATATGTTGAAAATATTCTAATTCTTTTTGAGTCGTTGGTTTTGATATAACTGGATGCCTCCATAGTTTACACGAACAGCATTATTGCCCGAAGATGTCTTCTAACAGCGATTCAGTGATATACGAAAATAAAGTCTTATTCCTAATAGATGAGCAGAGGAGACAACATATTTCTTTTGCCACTGAAATCGAATTTGATTGATATACCAATTATACGTATATTGTATTGCTATCGTTATCTATGAGAGTCAGTTCTATTACAGTTAATAAGGTTATTTTTTTATATCAATATACTGCTGGGATAACTATGTTGGTATTTATTTTTTCATCGAACAAGAGATAGTCATCACAACACCTTTTATCTTTGTTTAATGACTCCATTTTGTATGTTGATGGTGCAAGAACAGCATTTGATAATCAAGACGTATAAAAAGACTTCGAAACTATTGTATGTGTTAGCAGAAAGTTGCTTGTTTTTAAATTTACTTTACCATTGCAATTGCTATAAAAATGAATATCCTGCTGAAGATTCTCAGTATAATCACCATGTATATTGGTATGAATAAATTGAAAACAAAAACATTTCGAATATTTCTTTTAAATATCTATCATAGGTGTTATTCAATGCAATAATATAACGCAAATACTCGAAGAACGAGTGAGTTACTACTGCTATTATTGTTCAACTTGTCCACGACCATTCGATCCTTATAGTCCATATGTTACTCAAGTGCCTTCAAATACTGGTTGGTGTGCTGTATGTTAACTTAATTGATTGTTTTGTTAGATATTGTTACAATTACCGATTAATTATATTTTCAGATGATGAGTAGAACAAATTCACCAGATGGAATATATACTCGAGGTGCTGCTCAACCAGGTCTTTGCACTTATAATGGATGTTCATGGCAGGTAGTAGCTGGAGTTAGCACATGGGTTTGTTGTTGCAATCAAAATTTATGTAACACATATTCGCCAACAACGACTCCCCGACCCTTCGGTACAACGTGTTATTATTGTTCAAATTGCCCAAGACCTTTCCGATCATCGAGCATATATGTCAGTGATGTCATTTCTCAGACAGGCTGGTGCACTGTAAGTTTTATATTTTTCATTCATTCAATTATCTTTTTAATGTGAACTATTGATTCTCTTTATAGAAAATGAGCAGAACAAGTTCACCAGATGGCATATATACTCGAGGTGCTGCTCAACCAGGCCTGTGCACTTATAATGGATGTTCATGGCAGACAGTAGCTGGAGTTAGCACATGGGTTTGCTGCTGCGACCGATATCACTGCAATTCTGCTATTTCGACATCGTTAACTGTAGGTCTTTTGACTTCTACATTAATGATTCTCACCATGATTTTCAAGAGCTATTAATGTGTTCCTTTTTCACTGTGTTGTCATCTTGATCTTTTGTCACGTCTTTGTGTAGTGCATCAATGCCATTTACTTTGTTTTTCATTTAAATTTAATTTATATTGAATACCTAAATGAAGTCAAAGAAGAATATCGATATCAACTATTCGATCCATGTACGAGACTATTAATAGAAAAATGATTCTTCAGGACGAAAGCCCAAAATTAATTAATCGCTTAAGTTGTTGATGTTTTTGTACGAATGACTTTTTCGTTGATATCCCATGATTTACTGAGTGTGTTTATTCATTTCAGCAGATTCATACTCTTAGATGTACAATACCATGATCCTTAGAATTTCGAGAGTTGTCTTGATAAGATTAAGGGAAATTAACTTGATCGAAAATCGACACTGTCAATCAATTGGGAACTAATCATTATGATGAATAACATGAAAGCATAGAACTATTCCAAGATGTGAACACTTTTGAGATGGTATAGATAGGTGTATGGTTGGATGAGGATGGCACTTGGAATGACACTGTCACTTACCCACACTCTGAGATTACAGATTTTGCTCTCGAAAATATTGCACTAATGCTTTTCTATCACTACAATTCCAAAAAAAGAAAAGAGAAAATATTTTCTCCATTAACTTTATTACAAAACAAAAATAAATGAAAGAAAGGTCCAAGAAAGAATATTTATTCATGTAATCCTACCGCTACAACATTAAAATCAAAAACACATCAGTCATTATTCTATCTAGGACACCAAAATAGAATACTTGTCTTCTGGTCTAGCCCATACTTTCAGTAAAGATCCGTTGAGTATTCAAGTGAAGGTTAAATGGCTCTATAAATTCTTGTTCTTGCACTTGCCGTTGGTATTCTCGCAAAGAACCTAAACTTAATATTGAATAGAAAACATAGGTTCTACAAAGTCCAAGTGCTTCATATATTGGTGATTGAATGGATGTCCGAACTAAATCGGTTTAACGTAGAGGAAACGCATTAACACCTTTCGCTAAATCAAAAATAATTCAACTAGGAACATAGAGACAATGTATATTCATGAAGACTATCAAGTTAATCGGATCTGAAATGCTTGCGATGATGAATATATTGCATCATCCCAATCAATAGATCACACTCTTATATTAAATTTAAAAAGCCAGTATTATGAAATATAATTAGTTAATCTATTTCTATACAAGCTCTTAACATGTCGAGAGTATGAGTGTGTGCTTTTAGGATATCAGAGATTCAATCATGCAAGATCAATTTACAATTAGCTTTATCGCTCATTTTATTACTAGATATTCAAGCTTTCCAATAAAGGGAATTAATTTACACGTAATAGGATATATCAATTGAGGGCGCTTAATATGTACACTTAAATAAGGTTCGTAAAATATAATGTTGGTGCTACACTTCAACAAACTGAGTTATTCAGTTTTTTTGTATCTCATGTAAATTTCAATCAAGAGAAAGTTAGATTTGAATGCTTGACAGAAAAGCACTTTTATATCGTTCTGCAAAATTAAAGTTGATAGACGTGCAAAAACATTATTCAAACACCTTGAATTGTGTGTGCACATCAACTTGTGAGTGTCACGATGAACTGATGGACGGTTTATGTGGAGGTAATACAAATATGTAACACCTACACACTTGAATTTGAATTCAAGCATTTATGTTTCAAATTGAGAAAGATAATCACAAAATACTGTCAGAAACGTTTATTCTAGTGCACCGGTTAGTTAATATCGAACGGTGGTATGTATTATAGTAAAGACGAGATTCGCGTATCAAAACTTTTATAAAAACATCCATTAAATCTATACATGAAACTTTGAAAAACGAGCAATTATGTTTTGCCAGTTTTATTCGATTTTTCTGTTTCTGTTCTTCTATATTTGATCACAACCATTGCCGTTGAAAGAATTTTTTCCTGCATACTGCGTATTTTACACGCGCACTTAGCATTTCATCATGCACTTCAATGCACGGTGGAGTTTTTTTCTCGGTTGATTTGCAATGCAATCTCTTGCCGTTGTAAACACATCAATCGAATAACAGTACACAGGCTTTTACGAGTTTAAAGCGACTTTCATTTTCAAATAACAAAAACTTACCGGCTATTTTTCTTATTCAGAATCAAATACTCTTTGCTGTTTCTCCAATTTTGATATCCTTTTAACGTTGCTCCATTGAAATTTCTCAAGATGTCCATTGGTCAAAGTACAACGACTCAATAGTAGGTGAATCATTTTACTAATTTTCGAAAAATTTTTTTTTCACTGGTCAAGTTCTATCGTACAAGAATGATGATCAAAGTTCGATTGATGAAATTCAACGATATTAACCCTTGACCTGTATATGTGTACATTCTAAGATTTCACCTTTACTTTCTAAGTGTGTCATGACTTCAGAGCACTTTATCCATAGACAAAAATGACTTTATTGAGAAAATTCGTTGCTCAGTAATTAAGTATTATATATAAATATCTTACGAGTTTATATGAATTCATATGACATAATATGAGTTAACGTATTATTCACATACATACGATTTTGAATCAGAAAGTTCTATCGATAAACTTAATAGTTCGATCAACTATGGACCATGTTCATTTAAAACGCGTCAAAATCCAATATCCGATGATTATGACATATCAACAGAAGCGTTGGGTGTTGGTATCAATGGTAAAGTGTTAAAGTGTCAACATCGTCGAACAGGACGAAAATGTGCTCTCAAAGTATTTATCTCATTTTTTTACAACAGTAGGTCTAATTATCGATTCATATTTAAAACCCATCTAGATTTTGCCAGACTTACTAAATGCTCGACGAGAAGCCAGTCTACATAAAAATGCATGTAAAAATTGTCCGTATATTGTACAAGTATTGGATATCTACGTAAGAATAATTTTATTCAACTTCTTTTTCATTACTCGTTTGTTGAGAAAATCATACCATTAATTGTAGGAGAATGTGTTTCGATCCAAGCGATGTATATTAATTGTTATGGAATGGTGCAGTGTTTATTCTTCTTCGATCTATATATTGGTATGTGGCTATTCATGTATTTCTTTTGTAGTATGGATGGTGGTGAATTATTCGATCGTATTCGACAACGAGATCTGAATCCATACACTGAGCGTGAAGCTGCACGATATATTTGGATGATGGTTCAAGCTGTTCATCATTTACACAAAATGGATATCGTAAGATTGTCGAATGAAATCTTCTTATTAGTGTGTTCTTTCGTTCCCATAGGCTCATCGTATGTAGTTATGAAATTTAAGAAAAATCTGCTTGGTTGTTAAAAGATGTGTGTTAATAGGTGATTTAAAGCCAGAGAATCTACTGCTGACAGACAAAACAACTGATGCAATTCTGAAGCTAGGCGATTTTGGCTTCGCCAAAGAAGGTAAAACATTATTCGTGAGCAAACGAAATAAAGCTGACTTTTATTCATGACTTTAACTTTGTTCAAAGGAAACAACGAACCCTTACCTCTAAGTTCCCCAAAGTATAGAAACAGTTTGACATTATCAAAACTATTGACCAGATTTCTTTTAACATAGATTCACATCGTTTTATGGTGCACCAGAGATTCTCTCTGGTAGCAGATACGACAAGGTAAGATATATTTGTATCGTCTTTGTTTAGACTTGCTTTCTAATTAATGCAATTTCGAAGAAATTGTTCTCCAGGCGGCATATTTCTTGTTAAATAGGCATGTGATATTTGGTCGTTGGGCGTCATTATGTATATTCTACTATGTGGTTATCCACCATTTTATCCTCGAGGCGAAGATCAACTCACGCCCAGTATGAAGCGTAAGATTAGAACTGGTGATTATGGATTCCCAGATGAAGAATGGAAACATATCTCAGAAGAAGCTAAATCGACTATTCGTCGGATGCTTACAGTCGAACCGGGACAACGAATTACAATTGAAGAAATTCTCACATGTTCGTGGCTTACGCAATTGACATCGGAGAGACCCATTAATACCATTTCTCTCGAGGATCCTGAAACTCGACAACAATTAAAAGTAAGCTTAATGTTACGTTTCGTTTATAGTCTTCATTATAATTCATTTGTATTTATATGATGTGTATAGGCAGCAGGTAAGACAGCGCGTTGCATTGAGAATGACGGATTAATGTTTCTTTTATTCTAGTTGCATGTGCTACTGATGATCAACGTCGAACAGACGATGATTTAGCGATTGAAATATCTGGGCCAGAAGCATCGCGTATTGCTAAACGCGTAGCCAAACGGCAACATCGAGTAAAGGATACGAATGAGACTCATTGCGTATCAAGATGTGAAACTGGAAATGGCCATAAATAAATGTTGAATGTCATAACAATTAGAATCGGAAAAATCATCAGATTTAGCTGATAGTATTCAAGATCTTTTTCTGTGAGAACTTTTTTTTATCAGTTTTGTATGGGAACATGTGTTTTCATAGCGTCCATATTCTCAATACTCGTGAATAAATATGTGAAGAGATGTTTACAAATTGTTTGATCATCATTTTATATGATCTGTTTCTCACTCATCTTCTACTAAGATTCGATTTTATTGGTTGTGGTGAGTTCAGGGATGTTGTTATCATTCAGGTGCACCGAGAAAATCTATATCCCCACAGAGTTTAGATGCAGAGCTAACATGATGAAAATACTATTTCTCATTCATCATATTCTTTGTATATTTGGCGAGGTGAGAACATCTGCTACAACAAACAAAAATTGTACTCTCTCATGCTCAAGGTCTTACTAGGGTCTTGAAAAATATAGAGATAAATGTTTGCAAGTAAAAATTTTTTTTTCTATTTCTATTCAAAATTTTGAATTAATTACCGTATTTTCGAGATCATATTGATATTGTCTTTTACAAACAAACATGATATGAATTTTAGAATAGAGAAAAGATCAATAAATACATTTCTAACTCTGCATTTTGAGACTGCCCTCTGAAAATTTCTCGTAACCAGTATTGAAAGCAAGTCAAACTTGATCAGTTTCGTTTTTCTTCGAATTCGAATAGCAGCGATGATAATTATACTATGTTAGATTTTGACATCTAATGCAATGAAAAGGTATTCAATGATCCAGTTGAGCCAAATTAAAATATAATTAAATTTTCGTTTAACAGAAAACTTGATAGTATTTGTGAAAGTTCATCTTGACGATGAATAGCAGACCCGGGAGTCTATACTGAATGATTGAATGAATCATTTTAAGTATGAAGAAGGGAAGTTGTCGCTTTTCTATTTTCCAATGGAGTGACTCGTGAAATATTCATATTTATGAGTTTTTTCTATTAAGATTGGCACACGTTAGATTTTATGAAGTATGTGCAGTTCCACATATTCTAACGAAAATTTATTTTCATCACTACACAGACTTCACGTCTAATTTACACACAACAGGCAGAATACTGGGTATTATTGCATGATGTTGTAATTACATGCAGAAATACCCTGTATTTGCTTATTACACCCTAGAAAAATCCACCAATGATCTAGTGTTTTTTACTTTTTTCTATTCTTTTTCTTTTCTTTTTGATGCCGAAACTGTCGTGATTGTTAAAAATATTTTTCAAACAACTGTCTTCAATCCATCATTATTGCTTTGTCTATTGTTGGATAAGAAAGTGATAGTTATTTTGTTTTGTCTATTAGTCGTACACTTTATTTGGATTGCATGTGCATGGATCTATTTAAAAATTCAAGTTTTTTGACATTCTAATTCAAATATCTATACAAAAATGTAATTTCTCACCGATTTGACATCTTCAGAATAACCTACTATTTATCTGACTTGGAAAGATGCCTTCTATTCAACCCACAACAACAACGTATGTAAATTACTTCATGTATTCTTTTTTTTTTGCTTTTCATTGTACGGCCTAAAAACAAACTCAGAACACCTTTGATGCGATTCGTTTGCTCTGTTTTTTTATGATAGCTAGATATAAAATCTGAAACCTTTACAACTAAAAACTTACATCACCCAAGACAGTTGATGATTAGATTACCGCTCCTGCAAAGTATTTATAATGTCGTATCTAAATATGCATTAAAGAATTTTTCTTTTGAGACTCTCTCACAGTCTAAGTGATGATGAATATCGATCGTCTATCAGTGTAATACTAATTATTACTTTATTTTCATTTGAATTCAATTTATATTTTTCTTGGTTCAGTCGTACAAACAATGATGACTCGTTGCGATTTGAAATGCGTCGCAATAATATTACAGAAGATTACGACATATCAACAGAAGCGTTGGGTGTTGGTATCAATGGTAAAGTGTTAAAGTGTCAACATCGTCAAACAGGACGAAAATGTGCTCTCAAAGTATTTATCTCATTTTTTTACAACAGTAGGTCTAATTAACAATTCATATTTAAAACCCATCTAGGTTTTGCCAGACTTACTAAATGCTCGACGAGAAGCCATGTTACATAAGAAAGCATGTGAGAATTGTCAGTATATTGTACAAGTATTGGATGTCTATGTAAGAATTGTTTTCTTCAATATCTTCTACACTACTCTTCGACTGAGAAAATCATACCATTCATTTTAGGAGAATCGTTTTCAATCCAAGCGATGTATATTAATTGTTATGGAATGGTGCAGTGTTTATTCTTCTTCGATCTATATATTGGTATGTGGCTATTCATGTATTTCTTTTGTAGTATGGATGGTGGTGAATTATTCGATCGTATTCGACAACGAGATCTGAATCCATACACTGAGCGNGAAGCTGCACGATATATTTGGATGATGGTTCAAGCTGTTCATCATTTACACAAAATGGATATCGTAAGATTGTCGAATGAAATCTTCTTATTAGTATGCTATTTCGTTCCCATAGGCTCATCGTATGTAGTTATGAAATTTAAGAAAAATCTGCTTGGTTGTTAAAAGATGTGTGTTAATAGGTGATTTAAAGCCAGAGAATCTACTGCTGACAGACAAAACAACTGATGCAATTCTGAAGCTAGGCGATTTTGGCTTCGCCAAAGAAGGTAAAACATTATTCGTGAGCAAACGAAATAAAGCTGACTTTTATTCATGACTTTAACTTTGTTCTAGGAAACAATGAAAACTTGCCGTTTATGACTCCACTGTAATGGAATAAGTTAATGATGTTGATTTATCTATGACATTGTTTTCGTTTAGGATCACGCCATATTATGCTCCACCAGAGATTCTTTTTATCACTAGATATAATAAAGTAAATTAGAAATTGTATTTCGATAGTTTATATTAGCAAAACTAGAGTAAAAAACGTTCTTTGATTTTTTTCCTATTGACTTATAATTCCATTGAGGTTCTTATTTAAGGCAATTCAAGCAGTTTACACTTTATTCGTTTTTTAAATAGGCATGTGATATTTGGTCGTTGGGCGTCATCATGTATATTTTACTATGTGGCTATCCGCCGTTCTTTTCCCAAAGTGAACAACCACTCACGCCTGGTATGAAGCTTAGAATTAAAACTGGCGACTATGCATTTCCGGATGAAGAGTGGCAGCACATCTCCGAAGAGGCTAAATCGACTATTCGTCAAATGCTCACAGTCGAACCGACAGAACGTATTACAATCGAAGGAATTCTCACATGTTCGTGGCTTAAGCAGTTAACTTCAGAGAGACCCATCCAAATGGTGGCACTTGAAGATGAAGAAAGTCGACAACAATTAATAGTAAGTTTAGTATTAGATTATAGTGTCATACCTATTTCAGTATATTTTTACACTTTTCTTCAATTACATTTATAGGCTACCAGTAAGTCATGTTAATGATGTGTGCATAAAATGGAGGAAGAGAACATGATTGATTTCTCATTCCAGTTGCATCTGCTACTGATGATCAACGTCAAGCTGATGATCAGGAATCGCCCATCGAAATAAGTGGACCTGAAGCATCAAATGCGGCTAAACGTGTTGCCAGACGAAAAATTACTACAACTAAGTAAAACATTTGTTATGGTGACTGATGTAACAGAACATTAGTGTTATTAGAATTCAACAACTACTATAATATAATTGAAAAGCATACATATATGATCTATCTGATAATACAAGTGGATATTGTCAATATCACAACCCTTTTTCTCGTCTTCTTCATTGAAGACATTATGGATCATCGTAGTATAAATATTCTCCATTGCACTAATTTAATAATTCAATCACATTTAGAGATTCGCTCAGTTGTTTAGTAAATACGGATGCATAACAGGTTTGCGTGCATTGTTTTATGTATAAATACTAATTTAGGCAAATTATTTGCCAATCGTTTTCGTGTGGTCTTTTACAATTACTTTCTTCACTTGCATTAAATCATAATGTTTTTAAATTATTGATAGATGTATTAGTCGAATTTGCACATACGATTATAACATTTAGACTTATATAGACAACAACATGAATGCTGACTTGCTGTCTAAAAAATAATTTAGAGATGGTCATAGGAGTGTTCGGATTTCCTTGTCATTAGACAAGATCTTAGCGATCGTGTTTGTACTAGGAAACAAGTTTCTATTCGAACGGAATTTATGTGATGATTGTTGAATTAACATTAAACGTACAACCTTGAAAACACACTGCTGTTCGTCAACATGTTTAAGGTTCAATCACTTTGAAATTGTTATTCGTTGTTTTGTTGATTTGAAAACAAGATGGCGGCACATTCAAAATTAACACTTATGCATCTGTTCTAAAATGAATTTCTTTTTCTTTTCGATTCGAATGAGAACTACTTGTATTCCCTGAAAAATGATCTCACATTGTCGGTATGAAAAGTGATTGAAATTAAAATGTACATGAAATAAGGTTCACAAAAAGATACATATTAGTTTTGTTTCTCGGTTGAACATTCCTTGCCGCATATCGTCAAAAAATGCTTGGAGTCCTCTTGTTCAAAACTAATTATTCATCTGGATAGATATAATCAGAGATTTACAAGAGATGAATCGATATGATATTTTCCATCGGACAATGCACATTCTATAAATAATATTCGTTGTAAGCGTCGAAGTCTGAAATGGAAGAGAAATTTTATTTTAACCTTGGTTGAACTTAGATAGGTATTAAATTTAGAATCATGTTGATTATTGACCTCGAAAACAATGCCATTCTATCTATAAGTTCTACGTAAGTATTTTTATCGATGAAAACCTTACGTACAATGCAATGTACATGCAATCCATAGATTCACAGGCGTCAATGTAGAAGCAAACGAAAAAAATCAGAGCAGGTTAAAATGCATAGAGCAACTAGAAAATATTTGCCATACGTTCAAAGTAGAAATTCAATAGATAGTGGAATAAATTAGATCTTCTATTACAGTAATCATTTTCTTTCAAAAGACAGAACAGTAGTTAGACATGTATGAGTAAGAAGAATTTAACTGTACCGAGAAAATCTCAAAGAGAGCTCTAACACGTGTAGTGGAGATGGAGAAAATTCTTGTTCCTTTCAGACTGTAGATTAACTCTGTTTTGAGAAAAATACAAGTATTTTGATTAGATGCATAACTCAAGAAAAGACAAGGTCTATACAAGAGAAAACGGTTTTTTATTCTAATTTTCAGTAATTTAGTTTCATTAAACAAAGAAAGAAATTAAGTTTGAGATCTTTGTTGTCCGTGACGTACTCTCCTGATTTTCATTCACGCAAGCAACTTATTAGATATATCAATTGTGTGGAAAAATTAACTTTACTAATCAAAATCCATGGCGAATATCTTCGATGGAACTATTCTTACTGAATGGATATTAGTTAGAAGTCCTATCCTGAAGTTCCATGTTCATCTTCTCTTGAAGAAAATAGGAGCTCATTTTCATCAATAACATAACGGCTAAGATAAGTTTATACAAGAGTAGTCCGACGTGGATAAAGTCTTCATAATATACAGCTTTTTTTTACAGATTTCATTGTATACTATTCATCTTGACTTCCTACCTGAAAGATATGGTTTTTCTTCTGTTTATCTGGTCGCTTATCGGCTAGTTTCGTTTATTTAAAATGCTAAAGTCCCAGGATTTTGAGAAATTGTTCAGTCACTCAATTTATCATTCCTTTTCTCTCTCTTCTGAAAGGGAAAACTTACAAAAAAAATCCTCGATCTAGCCATATCTTGGATTCCAAAACACTCTTTCCAAGGCTACTGAATAAAGGTACACAGAGAATGCGATTCACACTAAACTGGGTACCTTAGAACCTCGATAGATGCACATTTCTTTCGAATTGCACGATACATGTGGGTAAAAATTGAGGCGTAGTTTTTCGATATTACCCAATAAAAAATTTTCGCTGATTTTAATCGAATTATTCTGCAACAAAATCGAAATTATCAATCGATTTTAAATCTTGATTTTCCTGCATAATAATCAATTTTAATCCGAAAATTTCATATTGAATAGGTAACAATATGAAGTAATAGTTAAGTCGTGGTCAACGATAATCAAAATTATCAATCGATTTCAATTTTGATTTTGTTGCAGAATAATTCGATTAAAATCAGCGAAAATTTTTCACTGGGTTGATCCAGTTCATACTCCATGCAGCTATCGTGAAGCGTGAATGTTCCTCAGACACAAGTGCCTTTAAGATGGAGAAGCTGAGACTTTCATATTATCTTCATTCATTGCTAAAGACAGACTATTTAGTCATAGTTTAAACAATAAAAACACATCTTCGTATAAATTTTTACTAGTAAGAGAATGTCAATGATGATTCATCATTTTGACGTCAACAGTTGTCGTTTTATCGTGACCTTCGATGCTTGCTGACGTGCACGTATTCTTCAAAATTTTTCTTTCTTTCGTTCTTCACCAACCGACATTTTCTTTTCTGTTTTACTCACGAGATAGAGGCACGAAGAATACTTAAAAATAAATCATTTGCTCATTTTATCATACGATGAATTCACGTCAGTTTGAACAGCCATCTGCTCCACCACCACCGTACTCTGATGTAGCGAATGATCGTAGACATTTATATCCATCGATAGCCTCTTCAGCAGGAAATAATTCTGAATCACAAAATGCTTACATGACTAATTTTAATAAGTTCGTCAATCGTTATGAAAGTAGGTGTTTTCTATTCGAGTATACAATTCATTATAATTAATTGATAATGTTTAGTTAGTCGACCTTTTGCTGAAAGATTACATGCTCTTCGAGGTTATGAGATCGTCTTTATTTGTGACGATTCCGGTTCTATGAGTGCACCAATTGGTAAATCAGTCTTTTATATTCGATATGTACTGTAATAACATTTAAATATTATCAGGCGAAATCAATGATCAATACGGTCAACAAACGACACGTTGTAAGATATCAACGTATTATTTGTTCATGAATGGGATGTATTACTGTTATTTTGCAGGGGATGAATTAAAACAAACGGTATCAATCGTAGTCGATTTAGCTAATGTTTTTGATAGCGATGGTATTGATGTTTATTTTCTTAATCGTGAACCCATGTATCATGTACGCGAGTCGTCCGATTTAGATAATCTATTTGTTATCGCACCAGAAGGTAATTAAAACATTACATGCGTATATCATTTGCTTTAATTGCTTTACAATAAATTTGTAGGTTCTACGCCGATTGTACCTGTACTTCGACAAGTACTTCATGACAAGCGTAATCATATTTACGAGCGCAAATTACTGATTCTCATAGCTACGGATGGTATACCAACAGATGAACGAGAACATACGGATGTTCGTACACTTGAACATGTTCTTAGAAATGAACGTAAACCTACGAATCAAATGCCAGTAACAATTATTGTTTGCACAGGTATAAGAAAACTGTCATTCGAAGATTTTTACTATTATGCCGAAATCAAATTTCAAAATAACATATTACTAATGTTCGTAATTCGTTTTCTTTAAATATTAGATGATAATGAATGTATGAATTATTTAAACAATTGGGATAAAACTATTCCGAATCTTGATGTTATCGATGATTATCGAAGTGAAAAGAAAGAAATTCAAACGTATCGTGGCAAAGATTTTCCATTTAGTTTCGGTGATGTAAGTCTTGTTAACAATTGAGTTTTAAATATTTGCGATTTTCTTCATATTTCTATGTAGTATATCGTTAAAATTTTGATGGGTGGCATCGATAGTTGGTTTGACGAATGCGACGAAAGAAGATGACAATCTATGATAAGAAACATTCTAATAAACATTTATTCTTATTCCAAAAAATACTTTCTACTATAAATCACATATTTCTTTCTGTATACTGTCAAGTCGAGTTCTTCGTTCATTAATCAAAATTTCACTAGGCAACAAGTCTGTTTTTTTTTCATTTATTATTTAAATCGGATAGTACTGGGCTCAGCAATCGTAGTTAAGAAATCATAATCCACGAAAACAAGACGTTGTCTGAATGATATTGTATCATGGAAAATATATTGTCCCTTTTTCGAATGACGGTATACTAACAGATAAAGAACTTCAATTGCATATTATTGATGCTAATGCAGAAAATAATCTGTATACATGTAACTAAATTTTTGGAATTTACAAAGCTAATCGTTTTTTTTTTCGTTTTCTTATTCAATTTTGCATGACATGGTTTGTGTAGAAAGCGATTCTGATTTCTGAGGGATTTTCAAAAATAAATGTAAATTATTGTTCGAATTACAAATGAGAACTGATTTTTAGCATCAATATAACTTTTCACTTGGTCTCACTAATTGGATACTTTTCCTAGGTCTACAACAGTTGAACTACTCACTCTGTTTTTTTTATGTCCAATTGTTCTATCGATTTTTATTACAGCTCACATAATTCAAATCTTCAACGTATTGTTTGTTTATAATAGTAACGATTCGTCGTTCCATTGGTTCGCTAGGTTCGAATTAATTAGTCTACAACTTGAAAACGACGAATGAGTAGCATATTTAAGAACTTAATCTAATAAAATTCTTATCGTCACTTATTTGATTGCTCTTAAGATTTTCGTAAGATATCATAGATGATTTGTGCAAATTTTCCTACGTGGATCATAGCGTTAATCGTCATTGTATTTTGTTTTCCAACAGGTGGTATTTAGCAAGAGTTTTTCTATATTTATTCAAATGTCATCAAAAAAAAGTAGTTAGATACGGAAATCATATGATCTGCTTTGGGAATACTAGAGTATTGAATAGAACACTGATGCTATAAATGGAATAGTTTCTGATCTATGTAGATTTTTCACGATTTAGTTTAATATAAATTTCTTATTGGGTAAGGAACTTCCGTTGTGTACTCAAAAAAAAAAGATTTTTTAAATTGATAACATAAGTTGTTTATCGGCTACATATGCATGAATACGTGAGTATCTATTTGTTTATGGACTAAAATATTTGAATTTCAAATTTAATATAAAAAATTGATATCAATGTTCTCACCTATGTGGTTCACGAACATGCATATATGTTCGTATTGATTTTATAAGATAAGTGTTTTGGCAAGTTTTATAACATTCCATGTAAAAAGAAATAATTAAAAAATCGATTTTAATCAATACTTTAAGCAGTTATAATCATAGTAGAATCAGATTTTAATCGATTATTTCGTGATTTTCTTAAGAAAATATGTTTACATGGGATATTGAGCATTGTTACATCTCGAAGAACAATGAACTCATATTTAAATGATGCAAGGAAACAATAAGGCTTCACATAAATTTGTTTTTTGATTGTAGTTGAGATTTAAAATCTATAACGAACATTTGTCCATTTTCTTTTCGAAATATTCATACATTGATCTGAGCTAAGCAACACTTATGAGCTGTTTGATGTTGGTTTTTCATTCCTTGTTTCATAAATAACGACTCCACCCATTGGTATGGCCATATTTAACGTGGTGTGTAATTGGTTCTTCCAAACGTTTTGTAAATAATATCCAATAGTGAAGTTTTGATCTTCGAATTGCAGTGTAAATCAGAAGATAAAATAATTCTCAAGTAGGGTTTATTCTTTCTTGCTTGATGGAAATGACTTTAACTTGAACAAGATATTGAGGATTCACAATCATTTATAACTTTTCTATAATAACATCATATTGTTAGCAAGGAAAAAGCCCATCTATAAATTACTCCTAAGACGACTCTTTTTGAAGGTCTTTATCTTTTCAAACGATCAACGAGTCATCCTATATCTTTGTGCCTCTCGACAAAATGTAACATACTATACTCTGTAAATTATTTATGAAAGGAAAAATACAATACGACGTGAAACACTTCAAATTTTACGAGAGCAATTTATATATAGGTTTGCTTTTTTTTTATGAATGTCATGAAGAATTAAACGAAGGAGATATCAATATTTAATCAGATCTACCTTCTACAATTCATATGGTAGCAATAACAATGCCATGTTCTTCAATTTAGCTCAGTTAAAAAGTTATGTGATTGATTGCAATATTTGCAGGTTGAATTCAACCATGATACATGTTTTTAGACATACTGTCAGTTGACTGTTTAGGTACGGATTATCGAGGTTAAAATGTTTGTGAAATGTATTCGATGTTCACATTTCACAGGTAATCTCTCATTTACAGGAATATCATATTTATATAGTACATATTAGAAGTTTTCTAGATATGTCTCCATCTTTTTGCATGTAGTCGATTTTTGGGATTAATAAATACACTGATGAATGATGCAGGACTTGGTTATATGACTCAATAACGGTTCACTTGTTATGTTAGTGCTGCATATCCATAATACCAGTTGTAATTATGTAGTAGAACGTAACAGTTCAATTCTTACTCATATTGTTGCAAGCCAAAAATATAAATGTGTTAGTTAGCAATACGGTACTTGTTTGCAACTCAAAATTTCATCATATCCTTGGATCCACATGCCGATATATAGCCTGACAATGATGAATACTACTTAAGTACTCATGATTCTGATGGCATATTTGTAATGAAGAGCATTTCTTTCTAGTTTTAAAGTGACTTTTCCACTAGCATTGCTCACCATCGTAAGAACATGGCAAAGCAATAAAAGTATGCGGTTCAGTATCAATAGACCGAAAAAAGGAGCAAAAAATTTCGAAAGCACAAAGTCTTGGAGGGTGAAAAGTCGAAAAATGGAAATCGAGGAAAAAGTGAAATTAATTAAAGCACTTGATAGATAGATGGTTTGCTGATGATAAATATGTTACTTAGTGAACAAGCAATACAAACAAGTAACGCTCGTCTCATAAGCTAACAAATGACGTATTCATCTACTTTGTCGTAAGATCGAATATTAATAAAAATCGGCGTCGTTGTGTGGAAAATTATGGGTTTCCTGGAATATTACTTGCTATTCCACCCATTCAATTAAACTGATACTAGAACAATAATTCCCTAAGTAAATATGTATGAACCACAATAGTACAGTAATATCCACAGGGTACGAAAAAGATTGTATATTCGATTTGCAGAAAGAATCAAGAAACAAAATATATACGAAATAATAGAGTGAAAATACGCTATAATTCTTGAAAACTGTAGCAAACCTGCTTTGGCAGAAGCTAGCCGTTTGTCGGCGCCACTTACGACCAGCTCCTTTTCATCTCAATTTCACCCGACAAAATGGCTAATCTCTTTCTGTAACTTGAGCAAAGTCTGGATTTTATAATTTTGACTAAAAGATTGAAATATTAAAAAAAACAAATCTGATTGATTTCGCCAAACATTATGCCATGTGATTATATATCAATTGACAGAATGTTATACACTTTCAGTGAATGAATCTTCGTTGTTCCCGAGCGATCCCAATCAAACCTTAACAGAGAAGGCTCCTGCCGAACAAGACCCAGTTTTACTCTTTCTACCGCATCATTAGACCACCAGTGAAAACTATCCTCTATTGCATAAAAAACGGAATAAGGTTTCTATTCAAACTATCGATAGATACCCAGGTCGAACAATCCGAGACTGAGATCCTGTCGGATCCTACCGTGGACCACCAAATAATCCAACAATATCCGATAAGAATCCAACAACTCCCGGCAGGATCTTGTCGGAAATCATGGGATTCTTTGGTATTGGATTCCTATAGGAAGTTGTCGGTGAATGGATCCGATGATTTCCGACAGTTGGTCCAGCAATCGGAACACTTCGGATGCTCTCGAATTTCCATTCAAAACTATCGAATTTCCAGCTGAATACTAGATATTGGTTGCCCCCCCCCCTCCTCCCCCTATCACACATACTTTCTTCCTTGCTTGCAATTAGCTTGATAATTAAGTAGTCCATTAAAGTTTACGATAAGTTTTATTTAAAAAAGTTAAATTAAATACAAAAAAATAAGAATTAAATTATTGAAATAAATATAATAGACTCGATAACAAAAAAAGTTAAATACAAAAAAGTGAAACAAAGCAAAACAGAATAAAAATAAAACTAAAATGAAAAGATCAACGTGCAGTAAGATTTAAATATAAAATAAAAAGTTTCAACTCAATGTTGATGGATTTCATGCCGTAATACAATCTAAAAGAAAATAGAGTAAAGCAAACAGTAAAAAAAATTGAAATCAAATAACTGAAATAAATTAAATGATATAAAAAAACGAATTAAATTAAAACTTAAACTATCAAAAAATAAAAAATATAATGAATTGAAAATGAAATCAAATCGAATAAATCAAGAAATACTTCAGACCAGAGATCCGCGAGTCAATCAAAAAAGCAACTCGTCACCGCCTCTTCATGCTGGCGAGTTGCTCATTGTTGCCTCGCCTCGCCTTCTCAGACTCCGACTCGTCACCGTCTCGCCTCGCCTCGCCTAGAATTTATAATAAAATAGTTATTTTTAGGTATTTTTTAAACCCCCCATAACAATCACTATCTTTTTATTTTATACAATCAAATAAAGAACATTTTATACATTTAAATAAGTTGAAAGAACAAACATATTAATGATAATCAAATAAATAAAGATCATTCATTTTTTTACTTA
>OENT01002003.1:14844-30318 GCA_900239685.1 Rotaria macrura | reverse complement strand
GAAAAAATTTGTTTATCTTTTGGTTATAGAGTGATCAATAAACGGGATTTCAGGTAATTTTTATGCTATTATATTTCATAATTTTGTTGATTTTTCTCGTTACAGACACATTTATATATGAAATTTTACGTACGTATGGCTTTATTAAATAAAAATATTTCCTAAATTTTATATTATAGATAGAATAATTTATGGACTATTAATACGTAAGTTTGATCTGATGATAATTAATACATGTGTATTTTATTATAGATTCATTCATACATACGATTTTAGGTGCAGTTGATTTCAAAAAATAACACAAATTTCTTTAGTTTACTTATACATTTCTTCAAAGATGCAATTTCGGGTAAGCTTGCTCTTATGAAATTTAATAAATTCGCTTATTTTTTTGTTTTAGTTTGATGCATGCAAGCAGTTTTAGGCAACTTTCATCTTATCAAATCGAAAAACTTCTTAATGTTTTTAATTCTAGATTAATATAGATACTGAATTTTCGGTAAGTCTGATTTAAAAAAATAAAATACACGCCTTTATTTGTTGATTATACACTGATTCAAGTACGCACATAATGGAGTAAGTTTGATCTTATAAAATGATTATATTTCTTTCTTTCTATATTATACGTTGCTTCAATTGTGGAAATCATCGGTGGATTTGGCGTTAACCATCTGGCGCAGTCCGTGGTTTGTATACTATTCCAGAATTTCTCACAATCCAAGTATAGTACAGATCAAATAGATCGAAAGCAAGTGGGAATAGTCTATCGAGTGATTTTCTGCCCCCAATGAAAGGAAACTATTACACTCCCTAAAATAAGTCTTTTTTACTATCGGAAACTCTTGTAGAGCTTCCGAATGGTTCGAAAACCCAAAAAGTTTCCGATACTAACAAAGACCTTTTTTTTAGAGAGTAAAGACTATTCCCACTTACTTTTGATATATTTGATCTATACTATACTTGGGTTGCGAGAAATAATCGAATAGTATGCATGCCACGAGGGCATCACAGGGTTAAATGAAACTTTAGACCGAGCAGATAATTAGAACAAGGTTTAGTGCAAATGTTTTTGTCCGGAACCATCTTTCAATTGTCTCTGCTAGGCTTCGTACGAAACCATTGCTACGAAACCTTTTTTTTAAACGCGTTTTTAAAGGATTGGTACGAAACCTCTATTTCTATGAAACGAAAAAAGGATCTTACCGTGTATCGAGGATAAGATCCTTTTTAGGTTCGGCAAAAAACCGTTCTTTTATCCTGTGTGGCACAAATTACGATGCCCGTGGCACACATGACAGTTTTTAAGGCACAAATGACCATTTCTGTTGCCCAACGACCATTTCTGTGGCCCAAATGACTATTCCTCTTGCACAAATGACCATTTCCGTGGCACGAATGACTATTTAAATAGCAGAAATGACCCTTTCAATGGCACAAATGACCATTTACATGCCACAAACGACCGTTTTTATGGCATAAATGACCATTTCTGTGGCACAAATGACCATTCCCGTGGCACAAATTACCATTTCAACGGCAGAAATGACAATTCCCGTGGCACACATGACTGCTTTTAACGCACAAATGACCATTACTGTCGCACAAATGACCATTTCTGTGTCACAATCGACCATTTCTGTGCAACAAATAACCATTACCGTGGAACACATGACCGTTTTCAAGGCATAAATGACCACTTCTGTGTCACAAGCGAACACTTCTCCGGCACAAATGACCATTTCAATGGAAGAAATGACAATTCCCGTGGCACAAATGACTGCTTTTACGATACAAATGAGCATCTCTGTGGCACAAATGACGATTCCTGTTGCCCAAATCACGATTCCTGTTGCCCAAATGACCATTCCTGTGGCACACATGACTGTTTTTATGCCACAAATGACGATTTCTGTGCCACAAATGACCATTCCTGTTGCCCAAATGAACATTCCTGTTGCACAAATGACATTTCAATTGTACAAATGACCATTTACATGGCACAAACGACCGTTTTTTGCACAAATGTCCGTTCCTGCGGCACAAATGACCGTTTTTATGGCATAAATGACCACTTCTGCGTCACAAACGACCACTTCTGTGGCACAAATGAACATTTCTGTGGAACAAATCACCATTCCCGGAGCACAGATGACTGCTTTTAACGCACAAATGACCATTTCTGTAGCACAAATGACTGCTTTTACGGCACAAATGAGCAACATTGTGGCCCAAAAGCCGATTCGTGTTGCCCAAATGACCATTCCTGTGGCACACATGACTGTTTTTATGCCACAAATGACGATTTCTGTGCCACAAATTACGATTCCTGTTGCCCAAATGACCATTTCAATTGTACAAATGACCATTTCAATGGCACAAATGGCCATTTCAATGGAACAAACGACCGTTTCTTTGCACAAATGACCATTCCTGCGGCACAAATGACCATTTACATCGTACAAATAACCGCTTTTATGGCATAAATGACCACTTCTGCGTCACAAACGACCACTTCTGTGGCACAAATGAACATTTCTGTGGAACAAATCACCATTCTCGGAGCACACATGACTGCTTTTAACGCACAAATGACCATTTCTGTAGCACAAATGACTGCTTTTACGGCACAAATGAGCATCTCTGTGGCCCAAATGCCGATTCGTGTTGCCTAAATGACCATTCCTGTGGCACACCTGACTGTTTTTATACCACAAATGACGATTTCTGTGCCACAAATGACGATTCCTGTTGCCCAAATGACAATTCCTGCGGCACAAATGACCATTTCAATTGTACAAATCACCATTTCAATTGCACAAATGGCCATTTCAATGGAACAAACGACCGTTTTTTTGCACAAATGACCATTCCTGCGGCACAAATGACCATTTACATCGTACAAATATCCGTTTTTATGGCATAAATGACCACTTCTGCGTCACAAACGACCACTTCTGTGGCACAAATGAGCATTTCTGTGAAACAAATCACCATTCCCGGAACACTCACGACTGCTTTCAACGCACAAATGACGATTTCCGTCGCACAAATGCCCACTTCTGTGTCAGAAACGACCACTTCTGTGGCACAAATGACAATTCCTGTGGCCCACATGACTGTTTTCATGGCACAAATGACATTTCTGTGACACAAATGACGATTCCTATTGCCCAAATGCGCATTCCTGTGGCACACATGACTGTTTTTATGCCACAAATGACGATTTCTGTGCCACAAATGACGATTCCTCTTTCCCAAATGAACATTCCTGTTGCACAAATGACATTTCAATTGTACAAATGACCATTTCAATAGCACAAATGACCATTTACATGTCACAAACGACCGTTTTTTGCACAAATGACCATTCCTGCGGCACAAATGACCGTTTTTATGGCATAAATGACCACTTCTGCGTCACAAACGACCACTTCTGTGGCACAAATGAACATTTCTGTGGAACAAATCACCATTCCCGGAGCACAAATGACTGCTTTTAGGGCACAAATGAGCATCTCTGTGGCCCAAATGCCGATTCGTGTTGCCCAAATGAACATTCCGCTTGCACAAATGACATTTCAATTGTACAAATGACCATTTCAATGGCACAAATGACCGTTTTTTGCACAAATGACCGTTTTTATGGCATAAATGACCACTTCTGCGTCACAAACGACCACTTCTGTGGCACAAATGAACATTTCTGTGGAGCAAATCACCATTCCCGGAGCACTCATGAATGCTTTTAACGCACAAATGACCATTTACGTCGCACAAATCCCCACTTCTGTGTAACAAACGACCACTTCTGTGGCACAAATGACAATTCCTGTGGCACACATGACTGTTTTCATGGCACAAATGACGATTTCTGTTGCACACATGACGATTCCTTTTGCCCAAATGACCATTCCTGTGGCACACATGACTGTTTTTATGCCACAAATGACGATTTCTGTGCCACAAATGACCATTCCTGTTGCCCAAATGAACATTCCTGTTGCATAAATGACATTTCAATTGTTCAAATGACCATTTCAATAGCACAAATCACCATTTACATGTCACAAACGACCGTTTTTTGCACAAATGACCATTCCTGCGGCACAAATGAACATTTCTGTGGAACAAATCACCATTCCCGGAGCACGCATGACTGCTTTTAACGCACAAATGACCATTTGTGTAGGACAAATGACTGCTTTTACGGCACAAATGAACATCTCTTTGGCCCAAATGCCGATTCGTGTTGCTCAAATGACCATTCCTTTGGCCCACATGACTGTTTTTATGGCACAAATGACGATTTCTGTGCCACAAATGACCATTCCTGTTGCCCAAATGAACATTCCTGTTGCACAAATGACATTTCAATTGTACAAATGACCATTTCAAGGGCAAAAACCACCGTTTTTTGCACAGATGACCATTCCTGCGGCACAAATGACCGTTTTTATGGAATAAATGACCACTTCGGCGTCACAAACGACCACTCCTGTGGCACAAATGAACATTTCTGTGATACTAATCACCATTCCCGGAGCAAACATGACTGCTTTTAACGCACACATGACCATTTCTGTAGCACAATTGACTGCTTTTACGGCACAAATGAGCATCTCTGTGGCCCAAATGCCGATTCGTGTTGCCCAAACGACAATTTCTGTGGCACACATGACTGTTTTTATGCCACAAATGACGATTTCTGTGCCACAAATGACGATTCCTGTTTCCCAAATGACCATTTCTCTTGAACAAATAAACATTTCAATTGTACAAATATCTATTTCAATGGCACAAACGACCGGTTTTTGCGCAAATGACGATTCCTGCGGCACAAATGACCGTTTTTATTTCATAAATGACCACTTCTGCGTCACAAACGACCACTTCTGTGGCACAAATGACTGCTTTTACGGCACAAATGAGCATCTCTGTGGCCCAAATGCCGATTCGTGTTGCCCAAATGACAATTCCTGTGGCACACATGACTGCTTTCATGCCACAAATGACAATTTCTGTGGCACAAATGACCATTCCTGTTCCCAAATGAACATTCCTGTAGCCCAAATGATGTTTCAGTTGTACAAATGACCATTTCAATGGCACAAATAACCACTTACATGGCACAAACGACAGTTTTTTGCACAAATGACTATTCCTGCGGCACAAATGACCGTTTTATGGCATAAATGAGCGTTTTTTAGCCCACATGACCATTCCTGCGGAACAAATGAGCATTTACATCGCACAAATGACCGTTTTTCTGGCATAAATGAGCACTTCTGTGACACAAACGACTACTTCTGTGGCACAATTGACCATTTCCATCGCAGAAGTGACAATTCGCGTGGCACACGTGACTGCTTTAAGGCACAAATGAGCATCTCTGTGACACAAATGACTATTCCTGTTGCCCAAATGACCATTACAATTGTTGAAATGACCATTTGAATGCCACAAATGACCATTGACATGGCACAAATCACCGTTTTTTGCACAAATGACCATTGCTGTGGCACACATGACTGTTTTATGGCACAAATGACGATTTCTGTGGCTCAAATGACCGTTGCTGTTGCACAAATGACCATTTCTGTTGCGCAAATGAACGTTTCTGTGGCACAAATGACCATTTCAATCGCAGATATGACCATTCCCATGGCACACATGACTGTTTTTCTATCACAAATGACGATTTCTGTGGCATAAATGACCATTTCAATCCCAGAAATGACCATTCCCGTGGCACACATGACTGCTTTTAACGCACGAATGCCGGCTCCTGTGTCACAGACGACCACTTCCGTGGCACAATTGACCATTTCAATGGCAGAAATGACCATTCCCGTGCCACACATGACTGCGTTTAGGGCACAAATGACCCCTTCTGTTGCACAAATGACCACTTCTGTGTCACAAACGACCACTTCCGTGGCACAAATAGCCATTTCTGTTGCGCAAGTGAATATTTCCGTGGCACAAATGACCATTGCATTGGCAGAAATGACAATTCCCGTGGCACACAAGACTGCTCTTAAGCGACAAGTGACCATCTTTGTCGCAGAAATGACGATTCCTGTTGCCCAAATGACAACTTCTGTGTCACAAACGAGCACTTCAGTGGCACAAATGACCATTCCCGTGGCCCACATGACTGCTTTTAAGCGACAAATGACCATTTCTATTGTAAAAATGACCATTCCCGTGGCACAAAATACTGCATTTAAGCGACAAATGACCATTCCTTTCGCACAATTGACGATTGCTGTTTGCAAAATGACGACTTCTGTGTCACAAACGACCACTTCTCTAGCACAAACGACCATATACATGGCACAAATGTCCGTCTTTAAAGCATAAATGACCACTTCAGTGTCACAAATGAAGATTTCCGTGTAACAAATGAGCACTTGAAATGCAGAAATGACCATTCCCGTGGCACATATGACTCCTTTTTATGGCACAAATGACGATTTCTGTTGCACAAGTGAACATTTCAATGGCACAAATGACAATTCCCGTGGCACACATGACTGCTCTTAAGCGACGAGTGACCATCTTTGTCGCACAAATGACGATGCCTGTGACCTAAATGACAACTTCTGTGTCACAAACGACCACTTCAGTGGGACAAATGACCATTCCTGTGGCACACATGACTGTTTTTATGGTACAAACGACGATTTCTGTTGCACAAATGAACATTTCAATGGCAGAAATGACCATTCCCGTGGCACACATGACTGCGTTTAGGGCACAAATGACCATTTCTGTTGTACATATGACCACTTCTGTGTCACAAACGACCACTTCTGTGGCACAAATGACCATTTCTGTTGCCCAAGTGAACATTTCCGTGGCACAAATGACCATTGCATTGGCAGAAATGACCATTCCCGTCGCCCACATGACTGCTTTTAAGCGACAAATGACCATTTCTATTGTAAAAGTGACCATTCCCGTGGCACACATGACTACTTTTAACGCACAAATGACCATTTCTGTCGCGCAAATGACCACTTCTGACTCACAAACGACCACATCTGTGTCACAAATGACCATTTACATGGCACAAATCACCGTCTTTTTGCACAAATGACTATTGCTGTTGCACAAATGGCCATTTCTGTGGCACACATGACTGTTTTTATGGCACAAATGACGATTTCTGTGGCACAAATCACCATTCCTGTTGCCCAAATGACCATTTGTGTTGCCAAAATGACGATTCGTGTTTCCCAAATGACAACTTGTGTGTCACAAACGACCACTTCTGTGGCACAAACGACCACTTCTGTGGCACAAATGACCATTTCTGTTGCCCAAGTGAACATTTCCGTGGCACAAATGACCATTGCATTGGCAGAAATGACCATTCCCGTCGCCCACATGACTGCTTTTAAGCGACAAATGACCATTTCTATTGTAATAATGACCATTCTCGTGGCACACATGACTACTTTTAACGCACAAATGACCATTTCTGTCGCGCAAATGACCACTTCTGCGTCAGAAACGACCACTTCTGTGGCACAAATGAACATTTCTGTGGAACAAATGACTGCTTTTACGGCACAAATGAACATGTCTGTGGCCCAAATGCCGATTCGTGGTGCCCAAATGAGCATTCGCGTAGCACACATGACTGTTTTTATGGCGCAAACGACGATTTCTGTGGCACAAATGACCATTCCTGTTGCCCAAATGAACATTCCTGTAGCCCAGGTGACGTTTCAATTGTACAAATGACCATTTCAATGGCACAAATGACCACTTACATGGCACAAACGACCGTTTTTTGCACAAATGACCATTCCTGCGGCACAAATGACCGTTTTCATGGCATAAATGACAACTTCTGCGTCACAAACGACCGCTTCTGTGGCACAAATGAACATTTCTGTGGAACAAATCACCATTCCCGGAGCACACATGACTGCTTTTAACGCACACATGACCATTTCTGTAGCACAATTGACTGCTTTTACGGCACAAATCAGCATGTCTGGGCTCCAAATCCCGATTCGTGTTGCCCAAATGACAATTCCTGTGGCACAAATGACAATTTCAATGGCAGAAATGACCATTTCCGAGGCACACAGGACTGTTTTTATGGCACAAATGACGATTTCTGTGGCACAAATGACCATTCCTGTTGCCCAAATGAACATTCCTGTGGAACAAATGAACATTTCTGTTGCCAAACGAACATTTCTTTGACCAAATGAACATTTCAATTGTACAAATGACAATTTCAATGGCACAATTGACCATTTACATTGCACAAATGACCGTTTTTTTGCACAAATGACCACTTCTGTGTCACAAACGACCACTTCTGTGGCACAAATGACCATTTCCATAGCAAAAATGACAATTCGCGTGGCACACATGACTGCTTCAAGGCAGAAATACGCATTTCTGTGGCCCAAATCACGATTCCTGTTGCCGAAATGACCATTACAATTGTAGAAATGACCATTTGAATGGCACAAATGACCATTTACATGGCACAAATGACCGTTTTTTTGCACAAATGACCATTCCTGCGGCACAAATGACCATTTCTGTTACTCAAATGAACATTTCCTTGGCACAAATCACCATTTCAATGGCAGAAATGACCGATTCCCGTGGCACACATGACGGCTCTTAAGCGACAAGTGACCATCTTTGTCGCACAAATGACGATTCCTGTTGGCCAAATGACAACTTCTGTGTCACAAACGACCCCTTCAGTGGCACAAATGACCATTGCTGTGGCACACATGACTGTTTTTATGCCACAAATGACGATTCCTGTTGCCCAAATGACCATTTGTGTTGCCAAAATGACGATTCGTGTTTCCCAAATGACAACTTGTGTGTCACAAACGACCACTTCTGTGGCACAAGGGACGATTTCTGTTGCCGAAATGACGATTCCTGTGGCACAAATGACCATTTCAATGGCAGAAATGAGCATTCCCGTGGCACACATGACTCCTTTTAAGCACAAACGACGATTTCTGTTTCACAAATGAACATTTCAATGGCAGAAATGACCATTCCCGTGGCACACATGACTGCGTTTAGGGCACAAATGACCATTTCTGTTGCACATATGACCACTTCTGTCGCCCAAGTGAACATTTCCGTGGCACAAATGACCATTGCATTGGCAGAAATGACCATTTCTATTGCAAAAATGACCATTCCCGTGGAACACTTGACTACTTTTAACGCATAAATGACCATTTCTGTCGCGCAAATGACCGCTTCTGACTCATAAACGACCACATCTGTGGCACAAATGACCATTTACATGGCACAAATCACCGTTATTTTTCACAAGTGACCATTCCTGCGGTACAAATGACCACTTCTGTTGCTCAAATGACCATTTCCGTGGCTCACATGACTGCTCTTAAGCGATAAATGACCATTTCTGTCGCACAAATGACGATTCGTGTTTCCCAAATGACAACTTGTGTGTCACAAACGACCACATCTGTGGCACAAATGACCATTTCAATTGCAAAAATGACCATTCCCGTGGCACACATGACCATTTCAATGGCAGAAATGACTATTCCCGTGGCACACATAACTGCTATTAAGCGACAAATGACCATTTACGCGGCACAAATGACCATTTCAATGGCAGAAATGACCATTCGCGTGGCACACATGACTCCTTTTATGGCACAAATTACGATTCCTGTTGCACAAATGGCTATTTCTGTTGCGAAAATGAACATTTCAATTGTACAAATGAGCATTTCATTGGCACAAAAGACCATTTACATGGCAGAAACCACCGTTTTTTTGCAGAAGTGACCATTCCTGCGGGACAAATGACCATTAACATGGTACAAACGACTGTTTTGATGGCATAAATGACCACTTCAGTCTCACAAACGACCACTTCTATGGCACAAACGACCATTTCTATTGCAAAAATGACCTTTCCCGTGGCACACATGACTGCTTTTAAGCAACAAATGACCATTTCTGTCGCACAAATGACGATTCCTGTTGCCTAAATGACAACGTCTGTGTCATAAACGACCACTTCAGTGTCACAAATGAACCTTTCCGTCCCAAAAATGACCATTCCCGTGGCACACATGGCTACTTTTAACGCACAAATGACCATTTCTGTCGCGCAAATGACCACTTCTGAGTCACAAAAGACCACTTCTGTGGCTCAAATGACCATATCTGTGGTACACATGACTGTTTTTATGGCATGAATTAGGATTTCTGCGGTACAAATGACGAGTCCTCTTGCCATAGTGACCTTTTCTTTAGCACAAAAAACCACTTCTGTGGCACAAATGACCATTTCGGTTGCCCAAATGAACATTTTCGTGGCACAAATCACCATTTCAATGGCAGAAATGACCATTCCCGTGGCACACATGACTCCTTATATGGCACAAACTACGATTTCTGTTGCACAAATGACCATTTCAATGGCAGAAATGACCATTCCCGTGGCACACATCACTCCTTTTATGGCACAAACTACGATTTCTGTTGCACAAATGAACATTTCAATGGCAGAAATGACCAATCCGGTGGCACACATGACTGCGTTTAGGGCACAAATGACCATTTCTGTTGCACATATGACCAGTTCTGTGTCACAAACGACCACTTCGGTGGCACAAATGAACATTTCTGTTGCCTAAATGAACGATTCCGTGGCACAAATGACCATGGCAATGGCAGAAATGACCATTCCCGTGGCACACATTACTGCATTTAAGCGACAAATGACCATTTCTTCCGCACAAATGACGATTGCTGTTTCCAAACTGACGACTTCTGTGTCATAAACGACAACTTCTGTGGCACAAATGACCATAAACATGGCACAAATGACCGTTTTTACGGCATAAATAACCACTTCAGTGTCAGAAATGAACATTTCCGTCCCAAAAATGACGATTCCAATTGCAGAAATGACCATTTCCGTGGCACACATGACTGCTTTTAAGCGACAAATGACCTTTCCTGTGGCACAAATGACCATTTCAATGGCAGAAATGACCATTGCTGTGGCACACATGACTGGTTTTATGGCACAAATGACGATTTCTGTGGCCCAAATCACCATTCCTGTTGCACAAATGACCATTTCTGTTGCCCAAATCAACGTTTGTGTGGCACAAATGACCATTTCAATGGCAGAAATGACCATTCCTGTGGCACATATGACTGGTTTTAAGGCACAAATATCCATTGCTGTCGCACAAATGACCGGTTCTGTGTCACAAACGACTGCTTCTGTGGCGCAAGTGACCATTCCTGTGGCACACATGAGTGTTTTTATGGCAGAAATGACGATTTCGGTGGCACAAATGACGATTCCTGTTGCCCAAATGAACATTTCAATTGTACAAATGACTATTTCAATGGCAGAAATGAGCATTCCCGTGGCACACATGAGTGTTTTTATGGCACAAATGATGATTTCTGTGGCACAAATCACCATTCCTGTTGCCCAAATGACCATTTCTGTTGCCCAAATGAAGATTTCTGTGGCACAAGTGACCATTTCAATGGCAGAATTGACCATTCCCGTGGCACACATGTATTCTTTTAAGGCACAAATGACCACTTCTGTCGCACAAATGACCACTTCTGTGGCAGAAACGACCTCTTCTGTGGGACAAATGACCATTCCTGTTGCCCAAATGACCATTTCTGTTGCCCAAATGAAGATTTCTCTGGCACAAATGACCATTTCAGTGGCAGAAATGAACATTCCCGTGGCACACATTAGTGCTTTTATGGCATAAATGACCATTTCTGTCGCACAATTGAACACTTCTGTGCCACAAACGACCACTTCCGTGGCACAAATGACCATTTCTGTCGCACAAATGACCATTCCTGCGGCACAAATGACCATTTACATGGCACAAATGACCGTTTTTATGCCATAAATGACCACTTCTGTCGCAGAAACGACGATTTTTATGCCACAAACTACCACGTTAATAGCAAAAATGGCCATTTTTATGGTGCTTTCGATGTATGAATTCATCGAGTGGAAGCGCCAAATAATTTCTTGCCAGTGTTGGCACGAAGCAGGATGTGTGTCCTACGGAATTTTGAGGCTACCATCGTTAAGTGTCTGGTTCTGGCGAGTTGGTAGTTAGGTGAGACGTAACCAGCCTCTTTCCCTATAGGGATGCAACGAGTCTGAACTTTTTTGTAGGGTTCGGAAACCGAACCCTTTACAAAAGTTCGGGATTGTTGCGCTCCTTCTTCCGACTCAAGAAATCCTTCGAGCCCCCTGACGTGGGTTTTCAAACATGGTTCTGATCTACCCGAGAACTTGTGGTCCCTGCTTTCATTCCAATCCAGAAATTTGGCTGTTGCCGCTCTTCGTACTTCGCTTTGTGTGTGCGTTGTTTCGGATTCATTGTTCGCTTGTTCCTTGCCTTGTTTCTGCTTATTTGACCCCCGCCGTGTCGCCTATGAACTAATGCTCTCGTTTCTTTGAAACTTCAGGATCAGATTCTGACACAAACAGCTAATTGTCTCTTCAGTTGAGGTAGTTCAAGTCGTAACACCTTTCAGTCTAGAGTGGAGTGAATCGACTTTTGACGTCGATGAACGTTAATTGTGCATTGTCGATTGCTTCAAAGAATGTTATGCAAAGATGAAGTACTAGTAGATTTTTGTCACTAGAATACTGTGTCTTCCTAAAGAAATAAAGATTATATTGAACGATTTCCTCAAAATATTCCAATTTCCGCGAAGAAAGCCAAGATTCAATTGGTTAGAAATCGTGGTTTATTTGGGGGTGGGAAGTTACCGTTACTAAGTGACAGTAATGGTAACTGTCCATTCGTACCCACATCCATACCCACTCACACACTTCTCTCAAGTCACATATCCTAGCTCTCAATTCCTGAAATAGGGTAAAATAATCATTTTCATCTTTATTAATAAAGAAAAGGAGTGAGTGCGAACATGAAATAATATAAGTAAAAATCATTGTGAAAACTGCAAAAATTATCAACTACAGTCGTCTATTATTTTTTCTGCTTCTGGATCATATATTCACGAACATTAGGGTAGATAAATCGTCCAAACTTCGTCGTGCTGGGTGTGGGTTTCTGAAAAAATTCTCGGATTTTGGTTGAACTGATTTCCGAGAGATCATCACGTTCACCTGTCAATGATACGTAAATAACACCAGACGCCTTGGATGAGTTGCGAATGTGTTGTTCTTCATACCCAGATCTGTAAACAATCGCACTTCTTATATGATCTTGCTTCGTCATTCTTCCCACTGCTGGACATTTATTAAAATGGTCTAGGCCACAAACATAAATGACATTTATAGGATACTTAACAAATTTCTTCTGGTCGATAAGAGTATTATTGAGGAAATCGCGAAATTTTTCGGTCACTTCATCAAAATCAACAAAACCAGCAGGCCATTCACTTTCACCTCGTGAAATAGCAACCCAAGACGATAATGCTACTCCCTCATGCTTGATTGCTCCATCAATAAGCTTGCATCGATCGGTAGCAGGAATCCATGCTGCGTCGGTCAACTTTGAGCGGACGTAAGAATCACTTCATATGAAGTGCATAAAGTATATTTAAATTATATTCTACACGAGAATTATACGTACTGTGTCGGTGATATATATCCGGCAAGGACGTTCCATTGTGGCTCATATTCACCTTCAAGATAATCTTTTACACGTCGAAGAAGTCGGAAATGACCAGGATGAACAGGATTGAAAGAACCAGTAGTAAAAAGAACACAGCTATTATACACAAAATCGTACGTGAATTCTCTATCTATGAATATTCTAGAACTGTGATCCAGGCGTGCTGAAGGGATCACAGAAAACAACCGATCAACTGCAGTTCTCACGTTGAATATTTTCCACATTTGCACGGATCATTGTTTTTAATATTTAAGAATCTGGTTTGTATTGAAGTTACGTCTCCTATAAATTGGATTAACGCTAATGTCTCCAACATCGGACTCAACTGTTGCTTCACGCTAAATTTGGAATTTGAGAATATCCTCAAAGTGACATCAGTGAACTATTAATAGCTATTCGTTGAGTCAGTTTATGAAAAAATGCTGCATCATCTATAGAAACTCACGTTCGCGGATGAAATAAACTTCTTTCGATTAGGGTCGATATTGTAAAGACAGAGACTAAGAAGTTCACTACAAGAACAATCAAAAAGGATGAAAAAGAAAGTAAACCGGTTGTAATAGTGTTTTCTCAAAATTGCGATCAAACGCTGGTTTTCTGAAAAAAATTAATTTGAATATGTAAGAAAATTCGCAACTCAACTTTGTTCAACATCTAATTCTGTCACACTCTGAGAGCTGATTTAGATAACCAGCATAATGATGCATTTTCACATCTATTCTAGTCATAATATTCCAAATGAAACAAGTAGCGCGGTGTTACCGTCGCCAACCCTCTACTGAAAGGACTAGATGTGATTGAACAAAGGATACCAGAGCACGAAAACATATGAACGTATCTACTCATACGCAAGTGAAAGAAAAAAATTAAGATAACACGCAATGTCCAAAAAACGTCGAATCTCGATAGTTTTTGTTGTCTATTTATCTCACCTGTATTCCCCAGACTGAAAGGATAGGGTCTGGAAACGGGAATTCACCTGTGTCTGCCTGTCCGTCTGTCTGTCTGTCTGTAACAAGCACAAATCACATGGCACAAATGACCATTTCTGTGGCACACATGACCATTCCTGTGGCACAAATGACCATTCCTGTGGCACACATGACTGTTTTTATCGCACAAATGACCAATTCTGTGGCACAAATGACGATTCCTGTTGCCCAGATGAACATTTCTGTGGCCCAAATGACCATTTCAATTGTACAAATGACCATTTCAATGGCACAAATGACCATTTACATGGCACAAATGACCATTTTTTTGCACAAATGACCATTTCTGTGGAACAAATGACCATTCCCGTGGCACACATGACTGCTTTTAAGGCACAAATGACCATTTCTGTCGCACAAATGACCATTTCTGTCTCACAAACAACCATTTCTGTGCAGCAAATGACCATTCCCGTGGCACACGTGACCGTTTTTATGCCATAAATGTACACTTATGTGTCACAAACGACCATTTCTGTGGCACAAATGACCATTTCCATGGCAGAAATGACCATTCCCGTGGCACACATGACTGTTTTTATGGCACAAATGACGATTTCTGTGGCACAAATGACGATTCCTGTTGCGCAAATGACCATTCCTGTTGCACAAATGACCATTTCTGTTGCCCAAATGAACATTTCTGTGGCGCAAATGACCATTTCGATTGTACAAATGACCATTTCAATGGCACAAATGACCATTTACATGGCACAAATGACCGTTTTTTAGCACAAATGACCATTCCTGCGGCACGAATGGCCATTTACATGGCACAAATGACCGTTTTTATG
>OENT01002003.1:0-12129 GCA_900239685.1 Rotaria macrura | reverse complement strand
CTACCAGCTTGCCGGAATGCTCTTCTCTACTGGCCACAGCCATCACAGATCCATCGACAGATATGGGTTGTAAGTGACAAACAATAGTATGATGATTACGGAGATACCGTAATACACTTAGATACGAGAATTTCAAAGCTGTTAACCTATTATTTATGGTGCATAATCACCATGCATGCTAATAGATTTTCTAATAGAAGGTGAAACGTTAAGAAGGCAACATGAAAAAACAGTCGTAAAACTTAGTAGTCATTTTCATGCTTACTACAAAATTCAGCAGGACAATAAGTAAAAATTATTAAGAATGAAGCAAACGTAACTGTATGTTCAAACAAGTGTGTTCATTGAAATCAACTGAACCCCACGTCATCCAGCGAATCCTCACGATTACCCACTATCATGTCTACTTCCAGGGGTACGCCAACACAGGCACGTACATTTTTGACAATACTCAGACAGTTCGACATAACTCCTAGGCAACTTTACCATGAATCCAATTGACCCGAACGCAACTACGGCGTAAAGAAAAGAGCCCGGTTTGCTGGGAAGGCTGGGCATACACTGCCTTGAAGGGGATGCTGCTCCATGCACCCCAGCAGAAATAAAATAAAATACAATGCGTCTCGTTCATGCTGACCGACGGCTCGTTATTCACGGTTTTCTATTGTGCAATACAAAGAATATGTCTCCTTCGACTGGAATCAGGAGTGCCGGAGAAAATATAATAAAATATGCACTGCTAGATCAAACCAGTCTTCTCAAGTCACACAACATTTTTTGAGTCTCTTGAATAAAAATTGAGAGGAAACTGATAATTGATAATCTAACTAGCGGCTAGTCGTTCGTCGGCACCCCTACGGGGCGCCACTCACGGCTACCCGCTGCCTAAGATGACGCTATTGAAACAAATGATCACTCCCTTTCATGAACATTGAAGCTGAAAGTGCGGACAAATAACGTGACCAACTTCCATCACAGTGAATGCGATCATTCCCCAATTCTGGAAGCTAAAATTTCTGGTCCCACGAACCATATCACCAAAGACATGCTTAACCGCGCCAAATGTTGACTGAGAGCAAATCAACCCAAATAGGATGGGTTCTACTGCCGAGTTAGAAAGACACCCATAGTGGGAATTTCCCATCTTAGCATCGCATAAAACCCAAACCAGATGCAAAGCATTCCCACAAGATGAAAACGGAGACTTTGATATGACCATTATTCAGCCAAAACGCAGACTCTCAGAGATTGGCTGAATTCGCCACCCTCAAAATCCTATTGGTCGATCGCCCGATCGAAAAAACACCTGATTGGCTGAACTTATGGGCAGTAGATAAACGGTTTTAGTATAGGTCAAAAGAAAATTTTTACCGTTCTGTGCGAACGAACGAACAGACATACAGACATACAGACGAACGAACGCATTTAACTCATCTTTCGTATGACCCTCCTTTCAGTAGAGGGAACAAAACGTAAATCTTTTGTTTTCTCTTTCAGGCTAAGTGATCTTTTTATCACACGAAACTCACTTGTGACGGCTATTGGTGACATTACGATTTTTGCAGTTTAGCATTAATAGGTCAATGTTCGTATTAGTCGAACTATGCATCCAACTTTGGCAGACCGTGGTCGATGGCATCGAACAAACTTTTCTGGCCGTTGCACCATAACCTGCTATAGTAGATGATGAAAGTGAGGTGTCTATTGAATCTTGGGCCTAACTTCATAGCATAGAACAAGACTGTCAACCATACATGTAATTCTCTTGCGATTAGTGATTACCGCTCAATTCTGGCATGAGCACTTCGAATCCATACATACTCTAGCTGGAAAAGACCTTTTCAAAACTTTGTTTGGTTCTCATTAGCAGACCTACGGCCAAAGTATGAGAAGTAGAATAGAGAAAAGCGTACTTTTCGTTTCTGCTTTCGAGACAATCGGGATAGTTTTGTGCAAAATGAATGGTTCGTGTAGAGACCCTTGTAACAACTGAGCATTGCACTATAGGACAGCTGCATGAGTTGTGAACATCAGTCACTCATTCTGTGAGACCTATGGTTACGTTGACTCATTCTGTTATATTTTTTTGTCAACACTATCTACTTATTCTGATTAGGCGGCATCTCATATTTACTTGCTGCACTTGAACTTGCTGTGCTTGATTGGTATGATGCTCCTGGGCTGCGCCCAAAATCCACGAATTCTCGCAGTTTGCTTGTGTCAGTAGTTACGGTTACAGATTTTGGATCTCCTGATTTTAATTCTGACCTAAGATATTGCTTCGCCTTGCGCTCGTCACTCGTGAATACCATGCATTCATTTTCAAAACCCAGCTCTCGTAATGCTCTTATCAACCTTGCCCCAGCATTGTGCGTTTGTTTTTCATATTCACGATTCATGTCAGTAACGATACGAAATGTATCTTTGTTTTTCAGACGTTGTCCAAACGGAGACCGAAGGAATGAAAGTGCACTGTCAGTAGAAGATTTTGGAATGAAATGTACATTTAAGTTGAGAGATTTTGCCGCTGCAGATTCCATGTGAGCCTTGTTTTCCCAATTCGGATTGAATATTTTATCGTCCACCCATAAAACCGACCATTGGCAAAGACCTAATTCAACCTGTCGCATATAAATAATGTGCTGTGTCCCATGGTGACTTATCAAATGCTGAAATACAATGAATGTTGAATGAGGTAAAAATAAAACTTCATCTTCTTCAGGAAAGTTCGAAAAATCTTTGATTGGCCGCCCTGTTAGAGAATAGATTTTGAAAATTGTGTTTCGATTCTTGAAAGCCTCAGCTTCTTTTTTACCCTTCGCGGAACTACTGAACTGAATCCAAGTAATTAGAAAACCAGGTGTGTAAACGTCTAGTTCCTCATCTTCGAGCTTACAACATCGCGTGACAAAACCCCAATGGTAAGGAATATATGAAAGTGCCTTCACCAAATAATAAAGAATAACGGCTGCTTCCTTTAGTTCTTGCCTTATGTTTTCATCGATGATAACTCCATTTGCTTGTCGAGCGACAAGACTTGCTCCTCGGCTAACTGTTTCACTCCTAGCACCTGTATAAAATGAAATGGCCAGCCCTAATGATTTCGCTTCATCTTGAGATAGCCGTGGATTTTTCTTGAGGAAAATCTTCGCAGACTCTTCTGCACGAATCTCATGTTGCGCCATCGCTTTCGCAACATTCGTTCCTTCTTGTTGTTCGTAGAAACGACAGACTTCTTTTAATCTTTCATAAGATGTTTTGCTTTCGATCATATTGATCACTGATGGATTGAAATTGTCCTCGTAAACATAATGGCCCTTTCGTCGCTGTTCGATGTCTTCACCATCTTCTATTGTTTCATATTCGAGCAGATATTCAATTTCCTCTGATTCCAACATTGTTACATCAAGAGAATCTTCCGTCAGCTCATCTGAATCATCCGAATCATAGTGAAGATCACGCCTATATGCCTTCAGTCCTTTGAGATGAGCTTGATTTAAAATACGTGCAACAAGAATCATGTAGCAGTCATGCCGTAAACGAAGAGTTTCAGCTGCCTTTTTAGGGTCGAACGCGCAGAGGTCCTTGAAAATAACTCTTTGCGATCTACCCATTTCACATAAGTTATCCCTTCTATCTTAATCTGAAAGTTTAAAATTTCCTGATAAGTCCAAAATTGCTACATCTTGGATCGTATGAAGTGAATCAAAGTTCTCCTCATCGCACCTGGAATCCAATATCTGCCTTTCATCTTTTTTAAATATAACGCAGAAAGTTATCATAACTACCGCCGATTCTCGCAGGTTTTTTTAAGGGTGGGTGTGGGGTGTAAGTGTGGATGTGGCTGTGGTTGTGGTGTGGGTGAGGGTGTGGGTGGGTTTGTTATGTGGATGTGGTGGTAGATGGGTGTGGGTGTGGGTGTGGGTGTGGGTGTGGGTGTGGGTGTGGGTGTGGGTGTGGGATGTACGTGGATGTGGCTGTGATTGCGGTGTGGTTGCGGTGTGTTGTTGGGTCTGGTGTGGGTGTGGGTGTGGGTGTGGGTGTGGGTGTGGGTGTGGGTGTGGGTGTTGATGTGTACATGAACGAAATAATAAGGTCGGCCAGTACCCTGGTACCTACTGTATAAAGGAATGATGTTGGTACCGATCGTATTCCCTGCCATATTTTGGACGGTGACTGTCATTTGTCTCTCGCCACATCCACACCCTCTTAAACTTGCCCATGATAAATAACGTGTGTACAAAATTATACAGTGGATTTTAGCATGGTTCGCTCTGAGCTGATGTTTTAGATACTCACAGAGACTAAAAGTAGTTTCCGAAAATCTACAATCATGTTAGGATAAAAATATTTCGAGGTCTGTTGGTAGAGACGTTGCAAACTTTAGACAGATAGATCCAAGCTAAAATTGTACATAGACTTCGCACCCGATTTTTTGAAAAGATCACTAGAGCGCCACTTAAACTGAGCTTGCGCTTTGTATTTCACTTACGAATGATTGAGATGAATGAAACGAAAACTGATCTCTGTTTGCTATCAGACACTCTTATATTCGGATTAATGTAGGAAGAAGTGGAAAGAATGTGAAAATATGTTAACGGCAAACAAATAATGAGAGAGGGTTGTGCAATGTACACGATGCAGTATTTTATTCGATCTTCATTGGCATTAGCGTCGATAGATGTCGTCTATTGAGACTAAGCGTTTCGTTACTGCTTGCGCCCCATGTCCTCACTTTCATATAGATACCGCCGGTTTTCCGCGGTTTCAATAATACCACCGGTTAACCGCGGTTTACGGACGGTTTTTGACGGTTTCAATATAGCCGATCGGTTCTAATGGTAATTAGCGGTTTACACAGTAATTAATTCAAAATATTGCTGTCAGTGTATATCCCACTGTGGGCACCGTTTAAGGGAAATGCACCATTTAAGGGAAAACATGGACACCATGATGGAGGCACGCATAAAGAAAAAGGATTGGCTACAAATTATTCAAATAGAGATCACATTAGTGACTTGTGACTCATGAAGACGAATTCATGGTGTCTCTAATCAATAATTAGAACTAAATGGTGACGGATCTACAATTATTTGAGTGGGATGCATGATGACTTTATTTAAAAACCAAAGAGACATGAGAGAAAGACCAGCGACGTTTGAATAATAGGAAACCATTTATGAACTGCATTTTTTTGTACAAGTATCCTCAAGGTACTTTGTTTTATTCTGCAAAGCAAAAGATAGCACACTGTTCAAAAAACTTAAGCAGCTTTGGTAATTTTCTTTTGCTCAAGCTACTTAACTTTAAAAGCTAGCATACCTTGACTCTTTCTAGATGAGTCACAAATCACGAATGTGATCTCTATTCGAATAATTTGTAGCCAATCCTTTTTTCCTATATGTGCCTCGATCATGGTGTCCATGTTTTCCCTTAAATGGTGCATTTCCCTTAAACGGTGCCCACATCCCACCATTATTTTGCTAAAATAAGCTATGAGAAAGACAGTAGCACTAAAAATCACTTGATACATGATTTTCGATAGTTGGCGCTGCGAAATTTTTTTATTAGCTGACCAAGGGATGATTCATAGTCTAAACCGTTAGAAATCTAACGGATATATTATTTTCATTTAGTTATTTTTATTTTAAGTGCTAATGCAACAATGTAGTAGTAAAAGTGAGTGGTGTGGTATAAATGTATTTTCTCGTTATTTTTCATAGATTAAATATAATGAGACATTTTTCTATTTATTATTTCTTTTCAGATATATTCATTTAAGCAAATGCGAAAAAAATGAATTGTATAAGGAAAATTGAAAAATAGCTTGTTTTATTTTTATTCTTTTTATTTATTTTAGTTCTTGCCGGCTCTAATTTTATTTTTTATTTTTTTTTCTGTATCATGTATGAAAGTCTGTTTTTTTCAAGTCGTGTGACATCATTCGTCATTTTGTTGTATGTTTTTTTTATATAAAATACAAATAAATTTATAAAATAATGCAAAAACTTCTAAATTAAATCAGAAATACAAAAGGTAACCAATAAACGTATCATATATAATAATCAAAAACCGCCGGTTATCCGCCGGTAAACTCCTCAGTTATACGATCGGTATACCGGCGGTTAACCGACGGTTTTCGCGCGGTTTTCACTACATGGGTGTATATCGTGAAGTTCCATCTTCACCTATTACGTAATCGATTGGACATTGTAAACTCACGTGATCAATTATATACATATATATGAGTTCTTTTTGTTCGTTCGGCTGTGATCGTCATCATACTCTGTGTTATTCTTCTGATCGTTTTCGTTACACTATTATTTAATACAACTACGTGATTTCTTTGCAAAGAACATACTTACAATCATATACACATACCCAGGTCGAAGATGTACGGCGGGAACCGGCCTGATCCAGTGTTATTCCCCCGATTTCCGGAAGCGGGTTTCCGAAATCGTTTCCAGCTTCCGATTCCGGCTTACTTCCCACAAATTCCGGCCACCGGAGCGTATCCAAGGATACAGTTCCCATTTCCCACACAGCATCCGTCAACGGAAAACACCGTTTCCTTTACCGTCCAGAAAACGTTACAGATCCGACCGTTTCCCAAACGGATACAGGTAACAGAGAGTGTGGGTGTGGGTTTTGGGGTGGGTGTAGCTGTTGGAGTGGGTGTAGCTGTTGGAGTGGGTGTGGGTTAGTAGTGGTCCTTTTAACTTAATTTAATATTAAGTATCAAGTTTTAACTTAGGACTTAATATTTAAAAAAAGTTTACAGTAGCCACTTAATTACTTGATATTAAGTATTAAAGTAACACTTAATTTTTAATATTAAGTGTTAACGAATCACTTATTCTTTTAAATTAAGTGTTAATAAAACACTTAATCTTTGATATTAAGTGTTAACGGAAGACTTAATTTTTTAAATGAAGTGTTAAGTTTTTCCGTTTAATACATAATTCACTTAAAATTAAGTGATTAAATGTCTCATATGAAGTTATTTCAACGTTAAATCTATAGACACGCTGCTTTTTAAAAATAGTTATTTATTATAAGCTTGACTTGCAAGTTGTGAAGATCAAGGAATCTGAGTCTGAAATTTTTTTCTCTTAAGTTCTCACTTTGATTTTATCATCGGAACAAGTGTATGTTTCGAAAATGAATGAGTTCTATAAGCTTGCACTATAGTTTTTGGATGTCGAGTAGAATTTATAAATTGTTAGTAATAGTTGAAAGTACGTATTTTGTATCTCGGTTATCCGGTAAGATTAACACAATACGAATTTTATAGTCATAATCTATTATGAAAAGAGAGTTTTCGAATAAACGTTGAATAGTGCGAAAATCTAATGCATAAATTGGAATGTCTATTGTGAGCCGAGAGAACACTACGGGTCAGAAGTTACCGCTACCGACCCGTTAGGTTACCACTTAACGGTAACGGAAAAGTTACTAGTTACCCGGTAACGGGTAACGGAAAACGTTACCCGTTATCAAGTAACGTTAACTTCCCACCCCGAGAGAAAACATACGGAGAACAGAATTTTTAACAATGACACTGAATAAATTTGACTTATATTCATCATAGAGAAATAGCATATATTATTCTTTTCTTGGCTTATCTGTATAGCGATGGCAAAGATGGAGCTGATTTATATGAATTCAAGCACTTGTGATTTGAGATCTTTCTTCCAAAATGTTTTGCTCAAAAATCTTGTCTGATAAACAGATTAATGCAAACTATCAATTTATCGGTTGGAAATGCCAGCTTTTGTTTTTAATTCTTTAAGCCTAATGTATAAAAAGTACAGTCTCATATATATTATGTATTTATACCCAGGGCAAACAACCAGATGTTAAGATCTGATAATATTCTGCATCTGATCTTGTATGATCTTGTAAGATCAGACGAAAAATCGTATGAAAATCGTAGTCTCTGAGATCTTGCATCAGATCAGACATTCAGATTCTTGAAAGATCATACACATTTATAAGATCTTTCCAGAATCTGACTGTGAGATCTGATGCAAGATCTCAGAGACGACGAGTTTTTGTCAGATTCTTGTCAGATTTCACCCATATTCCAAGATCTTGTATGTTGTTCATAAGATCTTGTGTCAGAGTTTTTGACCTGGGTATGTATGAATCTTTTCATGCATGTATACTTGTATGTATGTATGTATATGTATGTATCTGACAAAATCCAACCCTCCAATTCTACGTAGTGTCAGATGTGCAACGTCATATAGATGGCTAAGACGGGCTCTGGTACAGAGGTTTATCAGTAGTCATCTGACGCATATTTCACTATGACTTTGAAAATAACAAATGACGAAACCGTTGAGGACAAAAGCTTTCGTTTTATCGTCCACATACAAGGGTTCTAAAACCAGAGTGTGGGGTAAAGCAGTGATCTCCCACTTTACATGCACCGACGATTCCAACGAAACGAAAACTATATATATTCATGTATATATATGGTAAAACCTCTCTATTTGAACATCTGTTTGTCGAGAGCACTTTCAGCAGACCCAAATAAATGAGTCTTGCTGGAAATGGGCCCCTCGAAAGCAAAAACCTACTGATTATGAACTTTTTTGAGTGCTTCTGATACTGTTCCCATGGTAGAAATTTTTCTGTCAATGTATCATAATTTCATACTCAAAAAAAAAGACCATGGCACAAAGTTGATATTATGTAAAAATCCAATTTTTTTGACCACTGATTTAGTAATTTTCAAGATTAGACAGCTGAAGTGCGACTCATGTGAAATTCTTGATAATCCTTTCTTGAAATGAAAATAATAAATACAGATTTGTATGGAATAAAAGTCTTTCTTGAAATAGCCTGAGGGCGCATCTAACAACCGCAATGGTAGTTATAAACAGTTTCATAAGTTTCTATCTGCATCTAAATATTTTATTTCTTTACAATACTTAATAAAAGCTTGTTAGCGCAGCCCCGTTGGGGCTGAAATGTGGAACTCATATAATCTTTTCGTACAATATTCTGAACGCTTTGAGTGTCTGTAATGTGGACCGGGTTGTCTGTAATAGGGGGGGGGGGGGGGGGTGAGCCGCAAAACCTTCACCTTAAAACTTTCACGCACAATTTTCTTGGAAAAGATATCTGAGTTCCACAAAAGTATAAGTTTGGCATAGCTATATGTGTAAAACCATGGATGAAAAATATCGCCAAGAACATCTTGTTGAATTTTCATCGACAAAATTACGAAATGATCCTGAGTGTGTAAAAGAAGTTTACAATTTTTTTCTGATGGTTTTTTTGATCAATCGTATCTACATGGTAAAAATGAGGGACAAGTTTACTTAAACGTTACAGTAAATCAATAAAAAACGGGTAAGATGACGGCTCTCTTATGAGAAAAACTAATAAAAAAATCAGTGTCATGAAATATTTCATGTTTAAAAATACACGATTTTCTCGTTTATATTACTGAATGCACACAATTTCTAGCTTAAATAATAGCGTAATTTCTATTTATCGTAAAAATGTGTCTTCATGAGAGTCTCTTATTAGATTTCGGAAACATAAAAGCGAGAGTAAAGCTTATTCTAACCTATTATGACGGAATCTACAATATATTTCTCAAAATTCAACACGAAGTTTGTAGTCAATAGTGTACTTAAGAATCTTTTATAATAATATGAAATACGAATGGTCTACTGTCTTCATCGAGTGCATTATCGAAGCTAGCACATTGTGAAATGGCTATAATACAAATCACTCAAGTGAAAACGAAAATTGTCGGCTCCAAGAGAAGACCACGGCATTCACTTAATCTACTTATTATAAAGCAAATATACAGATGATCATTAAATAATCAATAAACAAAGATTTGTGAAATAATTTGTGAACAAGTGTTAATTTACGGGGGCCCCCTCCATCTGAAGATTCGACTTTTTCGAAAAGATTGCAGTTTGAGTTTACATCATGGGTTGATGCCTCAAAGTCTACTCTTTCAGAATATATATAGGCTTTTTAGAAAAGGTTCGGCTTTCAGAGATTTATCGAAAAAATACTAAACTGTACTGCCTTCTTCCCGAGAAAAGACAAATGAAGGGAAGGCAATTTTTCGACCAAGCTATTTTCTGTAAAAATAATTACATGGTTGGAATCAGCATAGCATTCTGAACAAAACAGTGTTTTTTTCTGAAAAAAAACTTTTATTTTTTGTAAAATCATCTTGCCTTAGTCATGTGTCGAAAAAAAAACTTTTTTATTCTTGTTTTTTCCCAGAGTTTGATCTAGGCATAGCTTATTCAATATGCTGATCACGAATATGAGGTTTATCTCCCATAAAAATGTTCTACAACGAAAAAAGTGCCAGTTTCTGACCCAATGGCGATTGTTTTTACCGTGTTTCATAGATCACTGTCTTGCAATCAAAGAAATAAGTTTAGAAAAGAAGAAATACAATGAATATGTGCAGAAATGATAACTCTATCGATTTCATTCCATGAAGGGACTAAAAGAACTGTTGGTTAAGTTTATTTAATTAAAAGCTTGACAAAAGAGGAAAATACATATAGTATCCGAAATGTAAGTTAACTTTTACTTTAACAGAAAGTCCATCTAATAAGTTACTTATACAAGTTTGTATAGTTTTTCACGCTCTATCTGGATATCAACTTGAAACTTGTAGAAAAGTTGCGAAAAGTAGTCAAAAGTTGAAAATAACTAGGGTAATAAGATATTATTTCAATTGTTCACTGTTGTTTTTCAACGAAAATTATTTGACAAAAGAAATACAGCATTTTGTTCAGAATTTTATACTGATTCCAACCAAATAATTATTTTTACAAAAAATAGCTAGGCCGAAAAATGGCCTTACCACCACTTCTCTTTTGATTATTTGTGGAGGGAGCCACTTGATATTATTCACTAGATCATCAAGAAGATTCAGTGAAAAATATAGCAAATAGATATTTTTTTTCAATTTTAACCAAAAAAAATGATTCTTCAACTAAAATGCCGTTTTTCTCAAAGCAAGATTTTTCTTCAGAAAAAATGAAACTAGTTTCAAGCGGTTTAAGATAATGAGGTCATTTTGCTTATATTTTGAAGCTTCAAGTGTCAGTAAAATCTTGTCCGAACAGATCTTTTATATTTGATCCCTGAACTAAGAAAAGTCATATCGGCACGGCCAAGCGTTACGGAATTCCAGTTTTTGAGATTGAAGTCTTGGGAACTTCTTTGTAATATAAGTAAACTTTCGGAAATTTTTATCAGAAATAGAGCTTGTTTAGATCTATCACCAATAACGATTTCATTCATTTCTCTTCCACTGCAATACAGTCAAATCACAAAAAGTAACGGTTACGGAATTTCAAAAAAATGTAATCTTTTTTGGAGTGACTAGGAGAAAATCATTTTTATACGAAATAACGAAGAATTCAAATGAATGTTGCATTGAAAAGTTTTTGAGCTGCTAAGAACCTGTTAGAATATCAGGTCGCTTCTGATCCACTTTTCCTTCATCAAATAAAATAGCTTAAAATATCGCTCGTTAGGGAGTTTCATATTTTCTTTAATGTCTGCAGAGGAAGTTTTCATAGCTTACCATTTCAAACCATAAAGATAAAACTGGTCTGCTTTTCTGATACATGAGTACCATAAAAGCTGTCTTATCTTTCCAATATATTACTTTTATTCTTACAATAAAATCTCATTAAACCGTCCGACTATTTTTCAGACAAAAATGAAATGTAAAAGCGTAAAAGAACTATACGTTTTGGATGAAATTCGTCGACGGAATTTTATTTTAACAAGTGTGGGGAGAAAAATTGGGCTTTATATCACTCCTCTCCTAGTTTACAACAAGTTTGAAATTCTGTTGATAGCAAACTTCCGATTTACGGAACGTTCTCTATCGCTTTCCAATTTTTAAACTTCCCCAGACGGGAGCGCTGATCCTTGGCCGTGCCCATATGCAATATCAACAAATGGTCAATTTTAGCAAAATTTTGACTCCTATTCGATTCAAACGCTTGTAAAACACGAACTACAGCAAAGGACCCGGGCGGATAAGGCCGTTTTGCGGCCCCCTTCAAATCCGATCCATTTGCATCTAGTTTTAATCAGGGATGGTACTTGATCATATTT
>OENT01002002.1:0-22259 GCA_900239685.1 Rotaria macrura | reverse complement strand
ATAATACGTCGGTACTTACTGAGACTAAGAAAGCAAGTGGTGTACAAACTCCCACATACCAACTGTCGAATTTTCTACATGATCACTTATTCAATAGAACCTCACGAAGAAGCAGCAATGCCAACTTCTGATACCTGGATCCCCAAAACCTATAGGAAACTATTATCCGAATAGAGATAGGAGATTACATAAAAACTCTACCTTCTGAAAATTGGCTTTGGGATACACGCGGAATCTGAGTAATGGTAGATCTAATGGAAAAACTAAAGACGGATTCGGATTCCCTGACATCGATAACCTATAGGAAACTTTCATCAGAATAACGATAGGAGTGAACATAAAACGTTTACCTTATAAAACTTGGGCGTGGGATACATGCGGAATGTGAGTAATGGTAGATCTAATGGAAAAACGAAAGACAGATTCGGATTTCCCGACCTCGATAACCTATAGGAAACTTTCATCAGAATAACGATAGGAGTGAACATAAAACGTTTACCTTATAAAAATTGGGCGTGGGATACATGCGGAATCTGGGTAATGGTAGATCTAATGGAAAAACTAAAGACGGATTCGGATTCCCCGACCTCGATAACCTATAGGAAACTTTCATCAGAAACACGATAGGAGCTTACATAAAAACTCTAGCTTATGAAAATTGGCCTTGACCGCGATGCGGATTCCGAGCAAATTTTGATTTAATTGAGAAACTAACGAGGGATTTGCAATCCTTGAGCTCGATAACCCGTCTGTAACATTCATCTGAATCGGGATAGGAGTTTACATAAGAAGTCTACCTTTATAAATTTGGAGGTCTCATCGTTGCAGTTCCTAAACTACGAAAGGTCTAGGAAGAAAATGTGAAACGGACCCGCATTTTTCGTCCAGGATTACATTTGGGAATATTCTGTCAGAATATCGATTGCTGTCGAAATATAATGTGTACCTTTTAAAGTAGGACTTCTGATCGGTTCAGTATCTGGCCGCCGAAATGTCTCTCTGTGTGGGCCTGTTTTGCCGATTTAAATATACAGGAAGTTAGGAATATTTGACATTTGTTTCGGAAAGGGTTCAAGAGATCAAAGAACATTTCAAGTGACTGAATTTTAGGCATTCGATTGACTATTTTTGTTTTTTTTTACATGTGAATCAGAATGAAGTCGATTGGCTTATTAGAATCGGATTTCAGGTAGCATAGTTGCGTGGAATCGATTGATAATTCGTCAATCCGATTTTAAATGATTGGGATTTTAATCGATTGAGAAGATTTCAATCGATTGTATGATTTTAATCGATTTTAATCTGATTTTCTGGAAAAGGAATAGGTTTTGTTCGATAAATGCGATTTTTCCACCGATAATCAACAATAATCCTGATTTTGGGAGTGATATTTTTCACTGGGAAACGTTTGAGCGATCGATCTTTGATCTATGACTTGCTGATAGAGAGAAATCGAGGAATGGACATGATCCGCATGGATTACTAATTACACTATTTTTAATCAGCTTATAAGAGAACATTTTAGAGAATCGCGTATTTTCATACAAGGATTCAAAGCTGGACATTTTTCCCATGAAGATTTTATCACATATCTTATTGACGTAGAGCGTTGTATGAGAGAGAAGGTTCTTAGGTCTTCAAATCATATGCTCTTCGGGTTTTAACTTTCTCAAAGTAGAACTTCGGAAAACTTGTGAAAATCATCGTATTAAATATTCGTCTGTAACACCGACACTGTACAACAACAACTTTTAAGCAACATATCATTGTAGTGAACAGTTAAAATATGTTTCCTGAAAAAAGAATTCTTGAAAATACTGCATCATTCAGAAAAAAAGTGAAATTTTTCAGTGTTTAGAAACCGTTTTAAATAACTAAAAACGTTTCTTAGTGAGATCTAAGAGAACCCGGAAAGAAGCAGAATATAGACAGGATTTTAGATTTTCTAGCGTTCAGGAACATTAGACAACAGAATGTAACAATCGCAAAAATCCTTTCACCATTTTCAGTAAAGGGTCACATCGAGAAACTGATTTCATTCATAAAATTTTTAATTATACCTCGAATTGCTTTCCTTCTTTCGAGTTTTGAAAATTTCTCTGAGGTCGAAAAAATTGAGAATCGAGGGATTGTGAACAGTTCTATGTCGTCTTTTGAACAGAATTTCGCTCGAAAAATCAGACTGAACTTGATGAAATTGTAGGGTAAATGCCAGTGAAACTACTTATTTTTATATATTCGACACTTGTCCCTTTCTCAGTTCTATAACTCGGCCGTTTTCACACCAAATAAGCTAAAAAGTTGTTCGTAACGGAAGTTTGAAGTGTAGAATCGATAATTGATGATTCATAAGTTATTAACGAATATCTTAACCAACATCTGAAAATCTGCATCCACAAGATGTCACTTACAATTCTTTTTCTTCTTCTTCCGGTAGGATGTGGTTTTGCCAACGAGACTCAACTGAAAGTTTCCTTATTACATCAACATGAAATTGTTGATTTTCAGTATTTAAATAATTATTTAACCGATTTCGTTCAAAAACTTAATCATCCTGGTCTTGAAAAACATGCATTTCCACATTTGGATTGTCCACATGATGATTTTAATCAAAGTGGACATTTTATACTCGGAAAAATCGTCAATGATGGTGAATTACATTTAACGGCATTTATAATCCCTACGAAGCATACTCTGTATGTACCTCCTCATACAATACATTCAAATGATTATCTACGTGGTACATGGCGTACAATGTTAGCTGCGGCTGATATTGATCGAGCTATATTGAAAAAACCAAAATCTGGTGGAAATGTACTAGAAATATTTAAATTTGACTTCTGATAACTCTGAATTTGAATAAAAAATTTCAAGGAACTGCTTCCTGTGACATTCGCCGTTGAGTTTATTGTTCATTGTCATATACTATCACTTTCTTATTGAGTTGATTGTTCATGCACGTTGTTCCAGACGTGTCATGTCATCGTTTGTTATATCATACTTTACTCTTCTCTAGCACATATTGTATAATTTTAATTACTTAGCCATCTGCTGTCTCTCATCGGGTTCATTTTATCTTTTCTCCTTATACAATCACATATCACTATTTAGTCTAGCGCATGCTTCTACTCTGATTAGTGCTCAATGCTTGCTTATTCTCATTCTCTAGCTATGATCTCTCTTATGTTTCCCATCACATTCTACGCTGAGTATATAAAGAGTAGACAAGAGAGAACAAATTTAATCTAGTGTGGAATAAGCACTAAAATCTTTATACTTCCGTTTTCTAATTATTACCATATGGGTTCTGGCAAGGTACCTTTGGGCGTCGGGGGTGTGAGGTTTCACTTTGGCGTAGCCTATGAAAAATTCCTACTTTGACCCACTACTTTCGCCGTTTCAGTTAGGTGGAACTTAGGCGTACAGACAGAGTTTGAAATTGTGATGTCATAGAATTCCACTCTCAGTCGCTTCAGAGCAAAACTACTAACTAAGTATGTTTTTTCTTGTCAACTGTGATTCACTTCGATCCACTCTCGCCTTCTCTGGGCCGATAGAAACAGTTCTTCACCATTCTAAACGTATGTGATCATTTTCTGGTAAATGAAAATTAAGAAAATCCTTTGTCAGTAGAAATCCAAGTCATGTATAGACAAAATAAAATATAAGGTTGTTCGATTGATTTCAATAATTCTGTTGCTATTTTACACTGAATAGATATTTAGGACTTAGTAATAAACTAAAAGTTTCAAGTGAAATGGATGAGGCATTTTTTGAATATCGTTGTCGCAAGTAGTGTTGTCTTCCCTGAATTTCAAAGTCTTGTTTTTAAAATATTTTTCAGTAAAGTTTCTCTTTCTAAACAATGGTCAGGCTTCCAGAAGTGAATTTTTACTACTCGCACTATTGATAATGAGCTATCGTTTTCTGTTAATGAAACTACTGTATCAGTTGATATTTCTGAGGCAGAATCTTATGTCATTTTACGAAGCCGTTATTTAATTGCTTAGATAAGTTGATCTAATCGAATTGATTGGATTTATGTAATAAAATAGTTTGAAAGTACTCTGATTTGACAGAGCACATTAAATAGTATCATAATGAACTTGCTAATAACCTGGAAATTTCACTTTTTTAGACAGAAGTTTTTAAATCGAAATAAAAGACAGAATTTTTCATACAATTTTATAACACTTGTAAGAGATCTTTTGTGAAATTAAGAGACGATTTAGCCCAAAGAAAATTCGCTGATAAGAAGCCTCTGAATCCTACAGTTAAAAAGATTTCGATGTTCTTTTGCGAAATCGATTCATATTCATTTTTGCATAGACTTCTGAGAGTGTTGAATGTGTTTTCTTTTTTATGCATTGACATTTCAACAAAGAAGTTACTGATTAATCTAATACTATCATGATCAACACTTCTCAGGACTACCTTATTCCGATCAAGCTTTTAGATCAAAAGTGTAGCAATGAGTGGTCCTTTTTTCTGATATTTCTGCCAGGAAACACTATGATTTATTAGTAAATGTTCCCAGAAAAACGATATGTTGGCGGCAAAGATTTACCTCTGCGACCTCTTATAACAGTTTTCATATAGTTCATTATGTGTTGCATGATGAGCTCAGTACTCACTTGAAAGATACTTATAACGAAGAAGAAAATCCTCTCAAAACCTATTCAAGAAATGATGCCGTGCCAATCATTTATCGTTTACTTATCAATTGTGAATCTATTGCGATAAAAGGGTATACGCCGAAAATTGTTTTTCTTTAGAACTGAGATGTTATTCTGTAGGGACTATCTCTTGAAGTATATCATCCAAAATTTTCATTGGAAATTCCATACTATCGTGGTCACAATTGTATGACATTTTCGGTGCTTTTCTTGGAATCCAAAAATGTTCCCCCGTGAAAGTTCAGTTTCCTAGATTTTCGACGACGCCATTTAGATACCATTTGATGTGTTCTTCCAAATGGAACCGATTTAAAAATATTTTCTTCGCAGTATCTGATAAGGTTTATCAAATCAACCTGACTTAGACATGTGGATGTTCTGCACAGATTCCAGCTTTGGAACTCAAACCTGACCCAAACCAGCACATATATTAGATTATCTTGTTCGGTTTTGTTTCTGTACAAATACGGCTAGTCAATAAACACTCCAATTCTCATGAAAGTGCAATTATATTTAATCAATATTAAGGTTATATATTCATTCACTATTAAAAATATATAGGATGTACTAGTTCATCCAAATGGCGTTCTCAAAATCTACCAGATTTTGGTTGTATTATTAAAAAATTACAAAAATATACATCAGGGGAGTTTTTCATAGGATCTCTGAAATTCGAGTCGATGTAGCGTGATTTTAAAGTTATGGTTCTTATTGGATAATGACCGCTGTTTCGTATCAATAGAAATGATTCCAGAAAAATAAAACGAGTAAAAACTATTACTGGAGTTTATTGTGAAAGAATACGCATTAGAATGAAAAGTACCTTCTAATTTTGTCCGAGAATGTATACATTATAAATATAGATGAATAGCCTTAATCGTAGTAAATTTACATTCAAAGCTGTTCTCGATACGTTTTGAAAATTCAATGAAGAAAAGCTTATAAGAGTATATGTGAATTAATCTAAATAATATCATTTGCGGAAAAGTTGGAATAAACAAAAAATTGAATTTACAATGTAACAAGTAACGTCTATCGACACGGAATGTCGATTCACTGGACCTTAGACTGATAGGACTTATCGAAGAAAAAGGATCGACTTGCGAGAAAACTAGTTGTTTGTGTCAGCAGTGGATCGTGAACTTTCGAACGGGTGAGCACATCATTTGAAGGAAGACTCGGAACTGACCGCATAAGTGAAAATGAGACACGAATCAGACAAAAATGAAAGATCTTTAAGGAAATAACGAAAAAAAGCACCCAAAGACAAAGTAAGAGAACGCGAGGAGAACAGTGATCGAACTATAGTTTTCGACTAAACAGTAAGAAACGCAGTTCCCTAATTCATAACAGCGTGTTTGAAAACATGCGTCAGCCTGAGCAAAAGGCTATTTCAGAATTGAGGATGAGAGATTAAAGAAAACCTGGCTACTAAAACCTGAGATTCAGAAATTCTGCGGTGGCACCATCAGAATTCAGTGGAGAGCTCATTCAGCCCCGTCCAATGGCTCCGTCGACAGGGACGCTATTCGAGGCGTGCTCAACCCATGGATCCTGCCATGATTTTCGCTACCGAACTGGTCATTTGTGCCATAGAAATGGTCGTTTATACCACACAAATGGTCGTTTGTGCCATAGAAATTGTCGTTTTTGCCATAGAAATGGTCATTGGGGCCACAGAAATGGTTGCTTCAGTGGTTGTCACAGACAGACAGGCAGATACAGGTGAATTCCCGTTTCCAGACCCTATCCTTTCAGTCTAGGGAAAAGAAGAATAGTCGGTCTGTGCATTCATGAGTTGATTTCTTTTATCAAGAACGGCACTATATGGTATATTTCTTCGGTTTCTGTTCGTTATTATCTATTTGTTGTATCGCTCTTAATTAATTCTTTTTTTATATAAACAGTCGAAATAGGATACAATAAATAAAACGTTTTAAAAGATATGTACAATAAAGATGGTCAATTGGTTATCCTAAGGCATATGGCTTTGCTTGAAAAACTGATCAATAAAAAATGTTAATCACATGTAACCGCCATAGAGCTAAAGCGAACAAAGAATAATTAGATTTATTACTTGGTTAATGAACTTCAACATAGTCTAGCCTAAGGATAACATAGATCCAATATCCTTAATAATCGAGTCACGTCAAATAAAAAAATAGACATTCCATTTCTCAATCTCAACTTTCACCACGCAGTAGTTTTCGAACAAAATGTCTGAAATCGAAAAACTCCTTTCTGTTAAAGGAAAAACCAATGATCCTCCATAAAGGTTACATGTATACTGTAGAACGAAGAAGATGATGATCTTCAGATGTCGAAATTGAAATTATAAAAGTTAGATCACTGTGAACATCAATTCATTCATTAAAATGAAAATCATTTTCATAATTAAGCCCGTTGTCATACGACTTAATCCATGGACGAATTTCTCTCACAACTTGATTAAAAGGCGTTCCAGCTATTCCATTAAAAAATGAAATTAAAGCTCGTGTTGCAAAGGCAGATGAATCATTCAGCTACATTTTTCATTCGGCATCACGTACACATTCAGTGAGTACCGGTGGTGAACTTCCAAGAAATGAAGTACCTCTGTCAATGATTCGAAGACAAAGTGCTGCTGTGGTTGTGGGTGTTGGGTTTTCCTTCATCCGCACCAATACCGAAAGCCACAGCCACACCCTAAAAAATCGACACATAGCAGACTAGGAAAGCAGCATAATTGTATATTACATTTATTCAAAATAGCATATAAATATTCCAAGTGTTCTATAAAAGAAAACTTGCAGAATGAATAAATCTAAGATATTTATTATAAACTAGTTAAACAAATTTACTTTTTTGAGCAACCAGAGATCAAAAGGAGGAGCTAAAGATGTAACAATCGAATTCGTGTGAGTTAGTATGATCATATGGAACTTCAAATCATGAGTTGAAATAGAAAAGGCTAAAATAAATTGATTTACTAAGAATTTTGAAACTAAAACTTAGATTCTAAAATAAAACCCTAGCTAGAAAAAGCATCCATTGAAAAAGATGCTGGTTAGATACTGATACATTGACTAATGAATAAAAATTTTGAATAGAAATTTAAAAACAATCAATCACACGTAACATCGCCATCAAAGTTGAACATGGAACCGTATAAGTATACAGCTGTACAGTGGATATAAATTAGATAAAAATATTAATTTTCTTCCATCATTAATGATAACCTTTGAATAATAATACTAGTCAGAGACAAAATGACATATACGTATCCATGCTTGAAAAAACACTTGTGTAATAAAGTTAACTAAAGTTTATTAAAAAATAAAGGTCATAAAATTACTTTAAAACAGCATGTTTATAGCACTCAGATTTTCCATGATGGTACCTACGAATAACTGTGATGAGCCACAGTGTATTTATGTTATTGACAGTGTATGCATTGTGATTAATTAATTGCGTGTCGTATATTTTTACAATATGGATAATACTTGCTTGTTTCATGCGCCAACAATTTCAGAGTGACTGACTGTTTTTATTGACTGTTTGTTGTCTCGTGGGATTAATGTATTGTTAATTGAATATGAAGCAATGAGAGCTAATAGTTACATCTGAATCTAAATGAATTTCTTTTATAAAATAGAAAGAGGACGCTTGGGGCTATTGTAGTTTATAGTATTCCTTTTGAAATCACCGTATTTTGTGGAACTCACATATATTTTCGAAAAAAACTGTGAGTGAAATTTTCAAGGTGACTTTTTTACAGCCCGCCCCTCCCTCTCCACCACAGAGATAATCCCTGGTTACAGACTCCTGCTGCCCCCTCCCTCATTGCACACGATAGAAACCAGCACTATATCATCGTCATATATCTTAACATTACTTACCATTTTTTCAATGTTTATAATTAGAAAAATGTTAAATTAAGAAAAATAAGCAACGAAAAATGGAAACTAACGAGTGAATAGTAACAATAAAAATGAGAAATAGGGCGCCTATCAGAGAAAGACGATGCGAAAAAATTCGTCATATTAAATTTTATGTGTTTTCTATTAGCATTATTAATCTATAGATGTGTGAGTTGCACATTTTAGCCCTAACCGTGCTGAGCCAACAAGCTTTTTCATACAAATGTTAGTATCGAATCACTTGTTACTATTCGATTAGTTTTCTGTTTATAAATTCACATGTTAAGCTATAATTATAGAACTCAATCACAAGTCATTCAAATGAAATTTGATGTTCACCCATAGTGAACAAACCAATAAAATTAAAATATCACATGACGTCCAACAGATCATATTGCAAGGTGTGCGGACACACTTCTAATTAAGGATTGCAGGATTGTTACAGGAAATATCACTATGGCTTGGATGATGTTTTTTTCTCGCACTCTATCAACTATGATGTATCTTTCTTCTCTCGTTTGTTTTCTCTCATATATGTATACATGTTTCTTTGAAGAATAAGGAATATAGAGAATAAACGTAAAGCTCGACAAGCGAGCGTTAACAGGCTCTCAGACATTATATTATAAATTTTGATAATTTGTTGTTAGTCTTATTTAACACTTCATTCAAAAATATTTCACTTTTGAAAATCCCTCTTCAAGAAGAATAGTTAACATACTCTGAGTATATGTAATTAACGCATCATCACAGAACAAGATTTAGACATACGGCCCCTTCCCGTGCGAAGTCAATAAAAAAACATCAAGTATTGCCGTTTTTTTTCTGTGTTCCTTGCACTGTAAGGATAGGTTCTAAGAACCGTAATTCACCTCACCTGGCTCCCCAGGTATCTGTTTGTCCAAGTGTCCGGGAAAAGGCTTTACCACAGATCACCATTCCAGTGGCACAATTAAACATTTACATGTCACAAATGATCGCTTTTGTGGATGCAGTGACCACACTTATGACACAAAGTAGCAGATCTAAAGAAGGAGCGCGTGGCGTAGCTGGTCCTAATGTCGGAACAAGTAAAAGGGGCATGCAGTGTTCCCTTAAAGAATTTTGATCCCTGAATTTCTAAATTTCTGAGCTGCGCGCCCCAGTTTTCAAGATTTTATCGATTAAACCTGGTGTTTCTATTGAATACGTATTTTATTAACAGAATACTATTAATCAACACTACCACGTCCATCTATCAATGAAATTAGCTGTATCTTAGAATCTTCTGACATTTTTTTTCTTTAGGAAAGTTACATACATGCAATAGAGGCTAGCACACGTCAATTCGATTATCTATATCAGATTGAAAATATTTTCGAGGGTCTCTTTTAAGTTTGATCCGATGATTGTTAGTAACTCGTTGGTATATAAATCATTTTGAATATTACTCTTTTAATAAATTTTCTTGCCTGACAATATGTCATCTGGAAAAGTTTCAAAACTGTTGTATACAAAGAAACATTGGTGTCTTCATATGTTACATATCAATTTAACTTGAGTAGGATATAAACCGAAACGTCCTGAAAGGTTTCTATGATACTGCAGCATGTCTCATTGTTTATGCAGTCAGTTTCTGATAAATTTCGTCAAGCTTCGTTTTCAAAGAAGTAGTTCACTGACACTGAAATATTTTCATGATGATCATTATATACATGACAATTTCGTAATATATAAATGGATAAATGAAAAACATAAGTTTTACATGAACGGATGTCTCTTTAGGAGGAAAGTTTAGAAATTAAGCTTGTTTTAATTATGAATATATGACAAAGAATTAAAAAATGACTATCACTGCATCCGATTTATTTTATTCCAAGGAGAGTGTGGTAGTGTCGATTAATAGTATTCGGTTGATAAAATACATGTTCAGTATAAATATCAAGGTTAATCAATAAAATCTTGATAAATGCCAATGAATGAATTTCTTTTTCCCTATCCACGATACGTGTAATCTTCTAGTCTGATTTTTTCAAGTTTCTGAGCAGTAAACAAAGACGAGATACAGGATTTTATAGCTAGTAGACGTCACTCTGCAAAACCTTGTATTGCACTTTCTTTAGAATACTAACATTTCTTGTTATAGTTGCAAGTTTTTCACAATTCCTTATGTGACTTAGTTACTGTTTTTTAATAACCATCATTGTTACTGTAAAACCATTTCAAAATTAGTCATATGTTGTTCTTTCACAAATCAGCTATCAGAATATACTATTGTCTTGTAGAAAAATAGAAAAAATATTCGAATAGAAAACATACATGTTGAAACGATTGCAAGTGACACAACGGGAAAAAACCTATTTTTCTTGGGTTTCGATTGTAGCTTCATTATTTCAAAACGAAATTAAAAATGTTATTTACCTGCATGATAAGTAAAAAAACTTTTCTAAATCTGGAAGGAAAGAAAAACAATTCAGCTCTTTATGTTTTTTTTTGACTTTGCATCAAGTATGCATCATATAGTAATTGCAAAAGGAAAAAACCATCAAAATTAATGAGTCATAGACAACTATAGAACATAAGACATTGAAAAAAGCTGAGATTTGCGAGGTTTAGAGTAATATCAATAAGAAAGGAAGAAAAAAAATTCAATGTATATATACGTATGTGCCTACACTCTTTTCGTTTTCAAAAAACATTTGTGATCTTTCATCATTCGGCTTAGTGTAGGAATTCAAAAAGTTTTTAAATGCATCTTTTTAACAGTATTAGCAATGTAAGTCAGTCATTGATACTAAAAGGTGTCACTGATAGTTTTTCTTCGATCGTAGATTTGTGATCCGTGTGAGTGGTCGGTTAGCGTCGTCTCGGGATGGCTGATAGGGATTGGGTTAATTAGTTATGTAAAAATATTTGAAGGTTTGTAATTGCAACACTTTCATCTATACTAAAAATAAATTTATTTTTCCTTGATATTAACAGATAAAAAAGTAAATGGAATCTCCTTACTAACTGATTTACGTGATGAGACGATACAGAAGTCATTGATACCAAATGACGAGGATCGAAACAAGTTTATGCAAAAACTAGGAGAATTAACGTATGTAATTTGAACGCTTCTCAGTTCAGTTTTGTTACTTTAGTACGATTGTCGTTTTTATATTAAGGTCACGTATTCCAATAACTCCGGGTGGTGTAAGTAAAGAGAACGTTATGTTTGCCAAACTGTTGAAGTCTTGTCATCGACTATTACTTACGAAATTATATTTTAGACTACCATTCTCAATATGCCACTGTCATCTTGGAAATATACATTAATAGCTAATCAAGGCGATACAATTGAAAAAATTGCAAGGAAAGAAAATATTTCAATTGATGAATTACTGGGTGCAAATCCGAATTTGTCAGCTACGGAAGAATTAGACCAAGATCAAAAAATATTTCTCCCAGGTGTGTAAAAATGGTGATAATATATGACAGCTAATAGAAGTTTCCTGGAAAGTGTATAGATTTCCGAAATCTTAATCGATTTTCTATAAATCCAAATGACTGTCCGGAATATGTATGTAATGAACCTGAACCTGAGTTCGCAGTTCAAACAGAATGGTTCGGGATTCTGGTTCGGGTTCAGGTTCGGTATCAGAGTTCGGGTTCAGGTTCGGTTTCGGGTTTATTCAGAGTTTGAGTTTGGTTTAAGCTTCTCACATTGAAAGATGAGGTAATGAGCAACATATTTCGAGGAGTAAGCTCTTCGTATCCAAGTTTTTCGAAATTCGAACCACATAGATGTTAACAAAAGAAACAATACTTCTGATTTGTTCATCTTTACTGCGCTGGAATTCTTTTGCTATTGGGTTTCTTTTAATTTTTATCGAATCTCCCAAAATAGTTCCAATCAAGACCAAGCCCGAACCCGAACGTTCTGGTTCGTTGCATGTCTAGTCTGGAAGCATAGGCTGCGGAGTTTGTGGGCCCGCGAGGCCTGAGCTTACCATAGCTTAGAAAATGGCAGGTTTGGTTAGGCTCAAGTCAACATTAAAAAAAGGGTTGTGTAGGTTTAATTGTATCGAAATCTTTGATTACTGTTTAATTTTCACATATGATTGTTAGTGAGTGTAACAAATGACGGACTGTTACACAGTTAGTTCATATTTTCTTTGTCACATATAGCCACTCCATGTCAATAAGTTATCCATAGGACTTGAATAAAAAACTTAAATCTAACAAGAAATGAACATTGTAGAAAAATAATGATTATTTTGCAAAATCAGAAAACGAGCAGGAGTTCTCTGTTAAAAATCAGAAATTAGTCAGGATGGGCAACTTTTTGCAAGTTAGTGAATTGTACATATGCTAAAATATGGACACCAGAAGCTCTGCTACGTTTCTGTTCATCGACTGAAACATTATTTTTAAAGGTGTTTCTAAAACGAAAGACAATGTAGTAAATCTGTCGTATTGTTAGCACGAAAAATCGGCAAAACCTGCTAAACATTGAATTTTTTAAATTAAAAATTCGTTCACAGAAACGAACAAAACGAATAATCACATATATTCTGCGTAGATTAAGAAATCCAACGAAAAATAAACGTTACGTACCACTATCTCGGTACTATTCATATTTCGTATCTTTTCTAATTCGTTGCAACAAATTTGTTTAAGATAAAATATACTAGCAAAAACCTTCTCAAGAATAGCTGCCATTCATTTTTATTTTAAGTTAATTCCTATCTTGATTCTATATCGGTCGGATTACAATAGTCTGTCTATAAATGCTGCATACCACTAAATACATGTACCGATTCAGCGTCAGAATTGGAACGAGGAATATAAGAGTTGATTAATAAATAGAGAAGAACGATGAAACACTATCGATCTATTATAGAAATGAGTTATAATCGTAGATAATTTTAATGACAGAACAGCGATCTGAAAATGTACCGAATTCTGAAAAATCAAAAGATCAGAAAAAAACCAGAAAGATGTTCAAAATTTAGAAATTTTCCATTTTTTCAGAAGATTTGGCCAACGGGCTGATATCGATTAGCGGTTCGCTTGCCTATATCATTTATCTACAAAATTGAGCCTATCCTAGAGAGAAATCGTTCCGCCGCCTATGTCCGAAAGGAAAATGGAAAGTATCTTTCCCGAACGATAGTGAAGGAGATTAAAAAAGAAAGGGCATATCACCTGCGCGAGGGTGAGTAGGAAAACGCGCATGGATAATATAAGGGGGTAAGTAAGGTTTTTTCTTAGGTGTTGTGTATGAGAGTATGCACATTAAGATCACTATGCATGCTATGTTGTTTTTCATAGTCAAGTGAGAAAGAAAGTGACTTTCGTTTAAACTATTAGAATAAATGGAATTGGAGACGAAAAAACGCTCAGAACTTCTCATATACAGAAGTAGTAAATTGCATTCACGCAACTGCTCACCAGTGAGACGCAAAGGAAAATTATGACCTACTCTGCTGTAATTTGTAGTTATTCAACAGTTGGTCGAAGGTCAAGCTTCAACAAGGCCATCCAGCGATCAACCAGCTAGAGTTCCAACAAATGATCAGAAAATAATTCCAGAAATGTTGCATGATTACCAATTACGCGGCTGTGAACAATTTCTGCGAGATTATTTTACAAACGCCGATGAAAATGAAAACGGCTATTTAAATTTGGTAGAATTCAGATCTTTCTTATTGAACTTAAATCTGAACATACTACATGACTCTCAGATCTGCGACATTTATCTTGATATGAATAGTGGAAAGGATGGTAAATTAGTCTTCGAAGATATCTTTCAATATGTGCGCAGTATCATCGTCATTGAAAACGAGTTCAGTTATGCCAAGCTCTCTCTATTTGAAGCAATGCTAACCACAGACCACCAAAATCAATGTGCTCTCGGTGGAATAACACAATTTCTCAATCAAACTTGGACAAACTTCAGCCAATTCAGAAGATACGGTCTGAGTGGCGAACTTGTACTGAGATCTGGCAACGCCGTTGATGTTTTGAACGAAGGCACCTATTCATTAGTCGATCTCATTTGTTGGCGAGATCAATTAACAGAAAGTATAGAACCGAACCATGTAGTTATCAAAGGAGTAAGAACTTGTTTCGATTATTTCGTTAACCGCCTGATAAGGTCTATGACAAGAAAAATATTGATCCCTAGTTTTTACCTGTATTTTTGGATTCCATCTTTAAAAGTGCGCTTTTGAAATCAATCTTAAAATTATTTTAACTTAATTTGAAGCAATTATGGAATTTGCAAAATCACTGTTAACAGTGTTTTACCCCGTATTTTGCGTGTAACTTTGTCTTATTTATCTCCCAGGCAAGCAAAAGACGGGTAAAATGTCTAGTCGAATTTCTAGCCATGACGGAGCGACCTGTCTCTTCTTTTTCTCAAAACCGACTGGATTATGACTAGTCTGCAATTATTATAGTCTACATCTCACGTCATGAGCACATGACAGATGGACGTCCTTCTTTTGAATAAGACTGGTCTTTTTCTCAAAACAGACTAGACATGTTGTACTGTCCTGTCGCTCGTCCAAAAACGAGCTGAACTGAAAAACTAAGAGCATCCACTGTTTTGTATGTCATCAATGGTAGCTTTATGTACCAGTTGAGTCCGGACTAGTCTAAATGATAGGAATATACTGCTGAATATTAGATTCGAACATGCGTTCAATGTATCACTTACCCATAGTTTAACCGATTGAACTATATGATCGAATTAACAATTTCTACATATCGTTAGTCATCGAAAGATGCTATTTAATAGAATTTTACTCATAGTTACAATTGTTAATATGAATAAAAATTACTTTCAAAGAATGAGAATTACTCAGACCAAATAAAATAATCTTAAATTTTATTTCGATGGGGTAAGAGCAATATTTTTCTCAGTTGCTATAAAAAGTGCATGGAATCGATTTGTATTAAAAATAACTCATTGTTGTTAAATTGAAAAATAAATTAAAAATAGCTTTAAATTAATAGATATAATTTTTTCCGATAACAATCCAAGTTTATTTTTGATTTCAATTTTCGCAATCGAAATTTAAAGATAAATTGAATTTCTTTGGTTCAGTTTATCATTATAACAATCTATGCTACCAAGATTCAGTTTAAGGTACACTAGAATTTGATACAAAAAATTTCAAGTTTTATAAATATATTTTTTCGAATTCATTTTATGCATATTGATTTATTGTCGATGATAAAGATTTATAAATGTCGTTTAGAACTAAATATCGTATTCCGTAATGTAATTCCATTCTTTTTTCGCTCCAATGTACTCAAGTATTTTTAGTATAATTAAATGCAAATTCGTTTCTATTCGCACACTGATTTTAGTTATAGTAAAAATAAATTCTGATAAAAGTTTGCATGCATGCTCATAAATTCCATTGTATAATTGTTGCTGATTTTCATGACCATGATGTGAAAGACCACGTTTAACCATCAGTCATAAAGAGAAAAAACTATTTCCTTTTAAACTACTGGACTTCACATAGTGGACTTGAACAGATCAAAACATCAAGGCATGGCATATTTTCACACCATATATTTTAATTTATCTTAATAATTGTGAGTGTTGACCTCTACTTGAAACCTATAGCGGTGTGATTGCTATTCCAACAACTACTTCATATCCGAAATGCTTTTGATTACGCATTAATCATAGTATAAAAGTGTTAAGATACAAAAAACCATCCTTGTATTGCATGCTGTTTAGTTTAGTTTCATAGCAAGCAGCCGAAGTGAGGACTCCTGATAATTAAACTAAGAGAAATGAATCTTTTAAAAATTCCAGGCTATTTTAGACTAAATTGGTCAGCACTTTCTCTGAAATGCATTCTTAATGAAAATCATACCCAACAGTTCTAATTAGTCAGCATAATTATTAGAAAGCATTTCAGGCTAATTAAGACTTTTTCCAACTAGTTTTAATAATAGGTCAGATTAATCACCGTCAGGCTGCTTTTTAGACAACCGACATCGACGCTAGTCTTTGGCTAGCTTCTGATTTGCCGTCTGAATATCCGTCAGGTACTATATACTGTTGGGTAGAACGTTTGAATCCCCGTTTCTTCACCCTTCATTTAACCTTTTCTAAAATGCAGACTAGTCAGGGTTCAGCAATGAGACTAAACGGACTGGACATGACGGGTAATACGAATTTTTCGACTAGTCTAGACGTAGTTGCAAGACATTGTGCCTACAAGCAACCCGTCTTGATGGGTAAGCTAGATGTTCCAGACGAGACCTGACAAGTAGTGTTGACGCTTCAGACTAGTCATGTTGGGCGTCCTTCCTATTTTTTTGCTTGCCTGGGCTGTTCTATCTAAGTGATGTCTCATCGGAAAACTAACTAGAAGTGAATACTATCCATTAGGTTAAACCTCTTTTGAACGGCGCAATCCGACATGATAATTTGGCGTCAACTGACAAATTGGTGTTCGTTAAGCGTTCTGTAGTGTCAGGAAGATTTGGGAAAGCCACGGCTTTCGTTCGTTTTTGAATGTTCTTAAGAATCAGCTAGAGGTTCCGAAAAACTCTGTAGTAAAATATCGGAGTTATAGGAAAAATATCAGACGTATTTATTTTGAAAATTCTACAACTCCGGCGAATCACGTCCGTATACAGTAAAAATATTTTCATACCACTAATTCATGAATACACGCCAAATATGTAATAAAAATGAGGGGTCAATGTCGAGTATTATTTCATCTTTCTAGACCACTGCAGTGAGCACTCCTTTAGCCAGAAGCTCCAATGCCACCAGATTTGCTTTCTTGGATAAATTTTAAGCTAGAAAACAATGGTGTATGCCGGTAATCTTCAATCGAATATTTCAAAGTTTTTCAGAAATTAAAATCAAATATTATTTACGCAGACTTTCTGTAGAATTGAATTCTGTATTTGTATCTTCAACGATCAAAGCAAATAATGGTATTCATTAACAGAAAAATCGATTAAAGTGGAAAAAATTGGGTTCTGAAAAACTCAACTTGTTAGATAATATTGGTTTTTCAAAAAAAATCTGTCTCGCAAGAAAGCATGCTAATTCACAGGTTTTTCTTAAACTTTAAAAATTTGTTTGATTAAGATCCCTCCGTACCTGATTGAAATAAATTTAACGAACTAATGCGTAGCATATAAGAAGCATATTCTTTGCTTTCAATACTTTATTTACATTATTAGAGAAAATGATAATTTGATCAAAATGAGTTTACAAAATCAGCAAATATTTTCATGATCTCCACTTTGACAGTAGACTACAAAAATATTAAAAAAATGTAGGCTCTGATGGTAAATTTGTATCTGTATTTTTGAAAAATACTCGCTACCGCGGCAAAAAGCTTTCGAAGTATGAGTATTGTGATTGTGTATTTTCTTATTTTACTCTTTAGTGTCGATGGCGTTCTAAATCGGAATTTGATCCTCAAGCAAAAGCTGGTGAACTAATTTTCCCTGCTGACTTCAACAATCGTTTACCGGTCGAAATTGCAACAGCACAGAATTTGAAATATTATGGTAAGAAATAGCAGTTGGGAGCCATTGTTTGAGCGATCAATCTTTGATCTATCACTTGCTGATAGAGAGAAATCGAGGAATGGACATGATCCGCATGGATTACTAATTACACTATTTTTAATCAGCTTATAAGAGAACATTTTAGAGAATCGTGTATTTTCATACAAGGATTCAAAGCTGGTAATTTTTCCAATGCAGGTGTTTCGAAATATGTTATTCTAAAAGATTGTAGGAGAGAAAGGGTTTGGATACGTTCAAATTCTATCCTCTTTGATTTTTAGGATACTGAAAATAGAACTTCGGAAAACTTGTGAAAATCATCGTATTAAATATTTTGCATATAACTCTGTCACCCTACAACAGAACGTTTAAGCAAGATGTCATTGAAAAGCCAAAATAGATTTGATTGACTCATTCAGTGGACAGTTAAAACGTGTTGCTTAAAAGAAGGGATCTTCGAAAAATTCCGTCATTGAAAATTTGAAGTTTTCGAGTTTTCAGTTGCCTTATTAAATGTCCATTGAGGCTTTTTAGTGGAATTCTAGAGAACCCGGAAGATATCACAAGATCAAGGGATTTTGGATTTCCGTATATACGAGGACATAATGAGATTTTGACGAAATTCGTCTGTAAACAAAAAAATGCAACTGAAGGCAGCGATTGCAAGAAATTCATTTCAACTTTTTAAGTAAAAGTAACATCACGAAACCGATTTTATTCATAAAATTCTAAGGCGTACCTCTAATTGCTGCTCTTCCTTTGTGTAATAAAAGGTTCTCTGAGAACAGAAAAATTGGAAATCATTGGATTCTGTACACTTCAGCGTGGCGTTTTGAACAAAATATTACTCAAAAAAATCAGAGTGAACTTGAGGAAAATATAACTTAAACGTCAGTGAAAGCTACTTGTTTTGAAATCTTCGGCATCTATTTCATTGTCAATTCTATAGCTCCATCGCTTGCACATCAAATGTGTTGAGAGTTTTTCTTCTCGCCGAAGTTAGAAGTGTAGAATCGATAACATACTGCAAACTAAGAATACATTTTCCAGTGGTAGCTTTCTTTTGTAGAGAATCCAAGCATGCGCTCCCTTTTGATTATTCGTAAGTTACTAAGCAATATTACCACCAATGTTCGAAAAGCTTCATTGAGAAAAATCTTTTTATAATTCTTTTTCTTCTTCTTTCGCTAGGATGTGGTTTTGCCAACGAGACTCAACTGAAAGTTTCTTTATTACATCGGCATGAAATTCAGGATTTTCAGTATTTAAATAATTATTTGACCGATTTCGTTCAAAAAAGTAATCATCCTGGCCTTGAACAACATGCATTTCCACATTTGGATTGTCCACATGATGATTTTAATCAAAATGGACATTTTATACTCGGGAAAATCGTCAATGATGATGAGTTACATTTAACGGCATTTATAATTCCTAAGAAGCATACTCTGTATGTACCTCCTCATACAATACATTCAAATGATTATCTACGTGGTACATGGCGTACAATGCTGGCTGCGGCTGATATTGATCGAGTTATATTGAAAAAGCCAAAATCTGATGGGAATGTACTAGAAATCTTTAAATTTGACTTCTCATAATTTAGAGTCATGGTTTCCTTTTTCTACTTATTATCGTCAGGTTTGGGTGTAGGTATGTGTTGGTATTTTAAAAAAATCCCAAAAGTGAAAGATATTGAATAAAACTAATGCTTTCAGTAAATGGTATTTGTGATCACTGATCGTTCGGTGTCGCTTTTCTTATAATTTCACTAGTGTCGATTTTGAATCAGTAGTAATGGTGAGGAGCTATGTATGATATAAATTATACAAAAGGGTGGAGCGAGGAACTATTGTATTATTTAAAGGTTTGATATAAAGAATGGCAGAAAACGCAACGCAAATCTTCTTTCGTTGGCTACTAAACACATTTTTAAACGCTATAATCGAAACTAAACGCAATTCAGATCATTTCAGGTCCAATGAATTACATTTTGCACCTTTTATCGTGCCAAAGGGCGTGAAACGTTTCATTATTAAAACGAGTTTCACAAAGTACTCCATATTAAATGCTGCTAAATCATTTTAGTCATGAGAGCAACGTGTTCATTAGAGATGCATCGAATAAAGATGAAAAATGAAATCTCTGATCTTTGAAATACAAATGCGTTTTTGCACTTTCTTTTTCTCAATATCTTTTATTGTATTCAAGTGACGGCGACATGTCCAATTCTTCTCAGCTCTCAGATGCAATTGATTCATAAAATTATAGCTTCGTGGTGTTTGTATTCATAGAAAAGACGAAACAGTTTCAGATTTCGAATGTGATTCATATTGTTATCTCTAAGTATTTTTATCTCTGAGCTAGAATTATCCAGGACGAGAATTTCGATCCTATCTCACCGTATCAGTTGACACCAGAATTACGACTATGTGTCGTGGTTTCGTATACGCGATGAAATGCGACGGTTTACAGTTTTAGTATTCCATTGTTTGTTTGACTTCAGAATGTTGTAAACCACTTTGTCAGGGGCTCTTCGTGATCATAAATGTGACTGTTTATTCCTTTTACTGCATAATATGTAATGCCTTTCTTGACAGGACGATACCATATTTACTGTTTCATGCCTATCCCATGAAATTACAACAACAATAGCCTTTTTATGTTTCAAAAATAATTCAACACGCACATAATATTTAATTTTACATGAATATCGATAAATTTGAGTCAAAAAGTAGAAAAATGTTCGTATAGTCGAATACTTCGCCAAAAATTTGCTTGACTGCTTTGATGTATTTCATTGTTTTTGTAGTGATTTTCAAACTTCTTTAAGAGATTCGCATGGACATTCTTCGATTAGAAAATTGGCTAGTTTTCTTTTTAACAGTGCTCGATAAAATCGACCGACTCTCGATTCAATCTTAACGAATAGCGTCGATATTTAAAGAAGAACATTAATCAACAAACGAAATGGACAGTTTCCAAATACTTGAATAAAAATTTCGAATTGATCCTGGTCAAGTGGTTGACGTGTAAGATGAGGTTTGCCTGGCGATAGAATCGAATTCTTTACTTCATCACTGGTAAAAACGACACGTTATACTTTGCGAACTTAATCACCATAATCAGTAACCATTACAGTAAGTAAATTCGCATGGTTAAGCATCTTTAAAAGGATCAGAACATGCTGTATCCGAATCCTTGGTAAATAAGAATGAAAATTTATCAGCTGTTTCAGAAATAGTCCACCGGACCTGTCCATATATGTAATACGTTTATTTCTTGAACATCGAGTATCTTTTATGGACAAATCAACGACATCGATTTCATCAGGCAGCGATTCATCTGAAAGATATAAAAAATATGAAATGTGTGAGAGTGAAATATCGAGTTGGAATGATACCATAAATTCGATCATAGGTTAGATTTTGTGATACACGAGTTTATCGAACAAAGTCATCATTGAAATCATCAAGAGAACATGAAAAATAATAGTTGAGAAGGAATACACAAATAAATGTCAATAAAGCTACCATTAACAGATTGTTTTTGCTTGTAAACGTTTCGTAAGAATCATAATAAATACAATCTTGCCATTAATGTTTTAGACATGATCTTGCAACGATTTGATATGAAGTGGTATCTTCAAAAAAACAATAAATAATGACTTGTCCGTGGTATTTGATATGTTAGTGTGAAAAGTAAACAAGGACACTCTTGTTGACGTGATATCGTTACTAAGCGTAGATGTTGATATGCAAATGATAGAAATCGCCACAAGTTAAAGTATACATACATGAAAATATAGATAGATTAAGACAGAAAAGAAAAAATTGTTGTCATCAGTATTATCTGTGTTCTTTATCTTTCTCATTCGACCGGACAGACGAAAAGAAAAATGACCGGCCATTTTTCTCACTCATTCGTCCATTGGCACAAACATTGAAAATATTCACATGCTAGTAGTAAGTAGTAGGAATTTATTGCAAATAATGAATCAGTTATATTCATACGACACTGATAGTGATGTCACGACTAGAGAGTCATGCAAATTAACGACAATACACATATTTGATATTCGACCAAAAGCAACGACATCAGTAAAATTAGACACATGATGAAGTAAATAAAAGTATCTATTGAGTGCTTTCAGAAAAAT
>OENT01002001.1:0-30418 GCA_900239685.1 Rotaria macrura | reverse complement strand
TTTAAAAAGTCAACTCGTGCTCGCCGCGGTTTAGAAAATACCGACTCGCCTCGCCTCGTGGCGGTGCGAGGCGAGCCGAGGCGAGTAAACTCGGCGATTTTCGGATCTCTGTTTCAAATGCATTTTTAAATATTATATCTTCCGATATCAATGTTTGCCTATGGAATCATAACTCTTATAACGTCAGATGCAGAACTTCATTCTGAATAAACTGGTGTAAACTTAAGCTTGAATAAATGAAACATTCAGATTAAAGTACTGTAACACGCGAGTTGGGTGCCCGTGCCTGAGAACGGATGCGACATTAGCGGGTGCGGGTAGGATACGATAAATCATTTATTCGAAGCGACTGCAGGTACGAAAAGTTGTATCTGTTCAGTGTTCTAAGTTCACACTTGTTCGAATAAAGCAACAAAGATAGTATAGGTCTCTCTAAAAACTTCGTCTTTTCACTCTTTTTCTATTTTCTACTTTCCAAATTCAAACTTTCTTTTCCCAAATATCTATTCTGAAATATAAATGAGATTATCGGTAAAAAATTGTTATGAACTTTTCAGTCGTCGCAATCGAACAATTAAGTAGGTGTTAGTGTTTCGAACTTTGTGCCAATCAGAAAAATCTATTCGAAAAATGATGTCGATAATTTTGTAGAACAATGAATTCTCTAACGAATGAGTTGAGAAAGTAATTTGAAAAGGACTCTAAGTGTCTGAAAAACAGAAAACAAAAGTGGACAATATATTATGGAGCAACCGTTATTGTTATTATAGTTCTATATTGTTGTTTGTTTTTAGAAACTATGTTGAGATAACATATGAGCCATAAAGAATTACCCTTTCAGTATTTTTAAAAACTTTTCCTGTATTATCCGTGTGATTAGAACACTTTTTCTTATCGAAAGATAGTGCTTGAAGTTCTCAACAAAACCGTATATGACGACGTCCAAAAACTGTTTAGGGTAGATTTGAAAACAAATGAAAAGTAAAGAGATACAAAAAGCTGTAAGATGTAACTGGTCGGACATGATGAATGGCAGCACTTTGCATAGCACTTTTAATTACATTGTCTTATTAAAAAACAGAATACACCAAAAGATGCAGCGTTAAAAGCCGTGCAAGTTAAAAAGATGAAAAAAGAACAAAAATGAATTCCTCTTCTACCAAAAAAATATAATTTTTACACCGTCGAAATATGATTGCTCAAATTTTTGTTCATTTTGAAATCAAAAAGTGCAACTATCAAATAACCGATCGGATATGTAGTGTATGGCTTTTCATGTTGCATCTTTTGGTGTATTCTGTTTTTTAATAGGACAATGTAACGAAAAATGGTATGCAAAGTGCGGCCATTCATCATGTCCGACCAGTTACATCTTACAGCTTTTTGTATCTCTTTACTTTTCATTTGTTTTCAAATCTACCCTAAACAGTTTTTGGACGTCGTCATATACGGTTTTGTTGAGAACTTCAAGCACTATCTTTCGATAAGAAAAAGTGTTCTAATCACACGGATAATAGAGGAAAAGTTTTTAAAAATACTAAGAGGGTAATTCTTTAACGCCCAGCCGTTATTATATAAAACTGACAGGTTTATTCGAGTCATTATAGTTCTTATATTTTTTCTATGATTCTTTTTAGTAAAGATATTTTCTAGAATGCAACTACTCATTGCAAACTGGCTGACTCTATGCACGAGTTCCGCTGTGACAGGAATAGAATTAGCTTCGAGACTAGATTTTCTATATTTCATGTCTGTTGAAGTGTTCGGAAATTTCATTGAGTGTTGAAGACAACTTTCATTCATTTGGTGAATTTTGGACGCGTGATTTCAACAGGAAAATTTTACATCGAACCGGCTCTCGTCATCTGAGAAATGTTTACTATGCGCTAGTCAGAGAACACAGAAAGAAAGATCTGAATTTCATGTTTTCAACGTCATTGTACCATTTCAATGAAAGATTAACAAAATACTATCGGATCAGGATAGACCAAGTTCATTTTGACCTATGCCACGATACTTTATCATTTTTTTCATCAATCAAATTCTTGGAGAAATATTAGTAATCATCATCATCTCTCAATTCATGAATATTGTATATTACAATAATATTCTCTAACTGTTTCTGTCATGTCTAACGATCATTACTTGGAATATGAATTGAACAACTTATAAATAAACAAAATTTATTCTCAATGCTTCAAGCGTAATATATGGAGAACCAACAGATAATAGTAGAAAAATACAAATGTACATAAAAAATAGAAGGCGACTATATTTTGTATTTGATCACTACATCATCCATTGAATATTATACAAGAATCAATTTGATACATATCCGGACGGCAACATCGTTTCATCTTGTTTGAGCTGGTAAATGAACATTAGCAGCATATTGACCAGGAATGTTACCAGGAGGATCAAAGACGACAACACCATACCACCAATTTCCATCATCAGATCGCGCTCGTCCAATGCCAATTTCTTGTGTTGTTCGCCAAACTAACTGTGTAAAATTTTCTGAATCTTTACGTCCATCATAGCCAAACATGTATCGTTTTCCTTCTTTCATCCATTTTTTAACCATTTTATCTCCTATGAAAAATAGAACCGACATGAGTTATCTCTGGCAAGGAAGCAAACAAACAATAACAACAAAAACTTAAGATGTAAACCTGTCAATTCGACTTGAAATGACGCCGAATAATTTTCTCCTAGTGTTTGCCGTCCTAAATTACGCCATTCAGCTGGACTATGTTCTAATTTACCAGTACTAGCCATTTGTTCTGCCCAACGTTGGGCTATTTCTGATAGTTGATCGTTAATTTCTACTGGTTGAGCTTCATATCGACGGCGAGCACCATTTATTGCTTCAAGTGCTGATTGAGCGAATAATTCATTAGCGTCTGAAGCACTAATAGCACTTGCTAAAATATATCCAAGCATGTCAATCCTTTTCAAACATAGGCAAATAAATACTTGATCTAGGTGGAGTACGACGTTGATTTTGTTTTCCAATCAGACCTTTCCCTGTGGTAGCATTCAGATATGACTGATCAAATGAATTAGTATTTTCAGAACTGAGAGGTCGTTCTGGATTACTTGCACTGCTGATTGTTCGTTCTAAACGTATTGGTCTTTTCTTTAATTTAAATTTTCTCAAGAAGAAAGCAGCAATACCTTAAAAATACAAACACAACAGTATTATTTTTCATTGAAAATATTACTCGCAAACTTTCTTACCAATGCCGATGCCACTAAATAATAATCCTGTTAGAGAGTTGATCAACCTAATTTGTTGTTGAAAAATTAAATATCTATTATCTTCGCATGATCTTAAGCTTACCAAATATACCAATATGATTGAAGGCATACACTTAATTGAGAAGTTGTAAGCCCCATTTTGCACCTGACAAAGTGCCTGTTGTTTTTCAGACAAGAGCACACAAAAAAACCATATTTCTTCTTTTTAAATGAGGTAGAAAGTGTTTGTTTTTATAGAAGATAAAAGTAAACAGCAACAAAATGAAAACGAAAAAGAAAAAGCTTCATGAAAATATGCAAAAAAGTGTATGAATTTTCACTAAGGCATTTACATTCATCTCATCAATAAAAATAAGAACTATTATGTCAATATAGTTAAATGCCATTAGAATTCGTTGTCGTTTAGAAGGCATCGTCATACTTCGATGTATGATCAGATTCAGAAAAAAGTAGAAGAAAGAAATTATTAAGTCGTTCGTTTTATCTAAGAAAATGAAATACATGATGTCTACGTGTTGTTTTTTTCTAATCGTTTTCATTGAACCTGTAATGAGCATATTAGATTATTGAAAATTGAAAAAAACCTTGCTGAGGTCGTTGTTTCCTTTGTAAAATAACGAACAGTTTTATGAAATTGATCTTGTGTTACTTGATAAGATTTCATTAGTTTCGCGAGTATTGCTTGGCAATTAAGAATAAATGTCTGTGTAGATTTAATTATTCTTTTCCCCTATTCAAATGTCTAAAAAAACGACTTTCATCAGGCTTACTTGAATATCTATGTTATCATCAAATTGATGAATCCATTGTTGAATTTGCTAAATTAAAAAATTAAAATTGATTCATTTTTCCATTATCTTTTACTTCAGATTGTTGTTTTATTTCGTCGATTTCAGATTTAACTAAAACTAAATCAACTAGAATTAATAGAAAAACAAATTTAGAAAAATAAAAGATGAGAATTTTCGAAGAATTCAACTTTTGCTTGCAGATGAAATTAATTTAGATTTCGTTTGAAGTTCAAAAACTTCTGGATGACGATCAGTACATATTTGTGAAACAATATTCATAATTGGTATACGTGTTTTCGATGTTTTTGAATCGTAAATCTAAATAAAAGGAAACATATTTAATAGTAACACGAAAAAAAAAACGAGAAGAAAATTATATTCATACTTTTGATAAATCATCCAACGAAAGTACTCGATTTGTACGAGCTGCATTTAAATGATTAGCTACAGAAAGTATAACCTAAATTCAATTACGTTGCATTAATGGAGAATAAGTGCAACAGCAAAAACAAAACGTAATATGTCACAAACTTCAAGTAATTTTGTAATAGACTGTGATTGATATAAAAAAATACATGCATCATTTATTGTTTGCAGTTGATCATTCAATAATTGACAACTATCAGCAAACGTTAATTTGAAATTTAATGTACGTAATCGTTCCATATAAAATGGTACATTGATTATCTAGAAATTTATACGATCATGTCTTCAGATCTGACAACTATTTTTACCTACCTCATACATAAGTCGATCAGCTGTAGATAATTGTTCTTTATTCTTACCCGAGTTATGAAGGGCATGGATCTATTGGTAATAATAGAAACTCTTTAGATATCAAAATTCAATAGTCATACAATGATGTCATAATTTTCTTTTTTTTAACTTAGACAATGAATATTGTTAGTATTTGGATGTATTCTTTAGAAAATGTTGAGTAACTGTTTTATGTTTTACTTAGCCGACGATACTTTCTATAGCCAATTTACTTTTTTCGAACATGCATAAGAGACCTAGGTAAAATATTTCTTAGCTTTTTTGTTTTGCATAGTTTCTTGAATATTTGTTTTTTTCATTTAAGACTAGAGTCATTCAAACATCTTGACGAATAGCTTTTCAATACTATGCGCTATTTGGTCGTTTGCAATAATATGAAAGAACAATATTATCCGTATTAAAAAAAGAGGAAGTGATTCATGTAAGGTTATCGATTTTATTCGAACTCGAGGGCTTGTATTAAGAGCCGGGGTTTGAACTCACCTTGATGAAAGAAAATATTCCCTCGATGATTCGTCATGTACTAAGGCGTAATACCTTATGATTTAATAGATACGCAACGATTCGTCATGTGCATGGGTTTCATAGGAGAAAAATGAAAATAAGACACTTTGAATGACGAAATCGGTATTTACTTTGAACTATTTCAAATAAATTGATAAAAAACAGTCATGTTCATCAATTTAATTTCATGATTTCAATTTAAAATTTGAATCATTGCTATTATGTCGTTAAAATATTTCCTTTTGTCCATAAACTTGACACCCATGAAAGTTGATGTCCGTTTCGTCATTTTTTTCCGTATGTTTGTCATATCATCAATAAAAATCCTGAAATGTTTTGGAATTCGAATTTCATTGCTCAGTACTTCTTCACATATGACGAACCATGACGAAAATATGTTCTTTCATGAAGATGACTTTAACTACACGTCTCCTTGCTCGAAGACTAGAAGTAAACTTTAATAAATCACTTATCATCAAGTTAACAGCAGAGAATATTTATTTAATAGCATTTCAAATAATTAAATAGGATTTTGCAGGGAACCATTATTCATCAAGATATTTGACGACCTCTAATCTTGAACTAACGATAAAGAATTTCAATAGCTATGATGGATTCAAGTAGCGATGAAAACTTAATGGTATTTACTTCCTTGCGAATAGATGTATGTTCTCGAAAATGGTATGACTCATCACTCTGAAAGGTTTTTCGCTCAGGTAGACCATAGCAAATGATGAGACAAATGTACGGAGAAAAAGTTGGAATGCTTTTTTTTTAGAGTTTTCTGGAAAATAAAGATTTACCATAAAGCTACATAGTAGCCTATTATAACTCCTGTCTCGCTCCGCTTTCAAATTTTATCCAATTGAGCTGCATTGTTTTTCTTCTCAGATGCCTAAGACTGCTCTTCAAAAGTAAAATTAAACTTTTCAAAACAACTTACTTGCCGTTTGTTTTAATAAGACAACTAAGCGAAGATTCCTTAGGAAGATCGTGGTTTTGAACTTTAGGACCGTATAATTCCCAGTAAGAAACTCAGAAGCAAAAATACTCAATTCTGTCTCTGAAGAAGACTTCTAACTATTCACGATACAAATTACAGCTCGATCAGATGAAGTTAGAGGTCGGTGCCCAGTGGCCACAATAGTGCCCTTGGTCTGAAAAGTCGATTTTACGAAAAATACAAAACAAGTCTGGAGAGTTGTACAAGAAGTAGAACATATAGGGCCTTTCGTAAAAATCGAATAGCAAATCCAAGGAAGCTCATAATGAACTAATTTAAGTGTAGATCGAACGACAAATGTTTAATATATCTATAGAGAAAACGAACAAAATATTGATTTTTAAAACATTTTTGGTTCAAAACGAGGGGCTTATCCTTTATTGGGTAGTTGAATGTTTATTTTAAAAGTCTCTCTGTTGAGAAACTACGGTTTTACTTGATAAACTACACGAGAAAGAGGAATGAATGAGCACTGACTTCTTTGATAGCAAACGAAATTAAAATTTATTATAGATTTATTCATATTAATTATATAGGATTTTCAAGCAGTCTTCACACACAAACTTGAAGTACTTAGTTGCAATAGCTTGGGACTAGTCTTTTTATCTACTACGAATATTAAACTGTGAACTTCAGATATCTAGATCAATTATTATAATTATTTTTAATCGCGAAATGTAGATTCTGTGTCAAGCTGATGAGTTATTACATTTTTAAATATTTACTACATACAATAATTGATGAATCGTTGTGATTGAATATCAGATCAAATTCCAAATACAATAAGAGATCTTAAAAGTGGAGAACTAGTGTTTTCTGTTGATTTAACAAGTTATGTAACATTTTTGTACATATTGAATTCGTAAAGAAGTCTCGGTGAGACTAGAAAAAAAAACTTAAACACATTCAGATCAATATCTGAATAATCGACTTTACTTGAATAGTCGATAGAGATTAGTCCAGGAACGAAATGGTAAGTCGGCCTGTTTATACTCAGTTTTCTTTATTAACAGTTGAAAATATGACGAACACTTAGTACAGCTATGTTGCTTCACAGCTTGCCTGGAGAGGTTCGCGGAAACGTATTATTTATGGTCTTTTCAATTTTTACCGAAGTTTCCTTCTGAAATCAAAATGATTTCAAATGGAGAATAACTCGAGCAGATTAAGATTTGTTCTATTCAGTCTCCTACATATAATTATTCGATAAAAACGAATTCGTTGATAACTCACGTGATACGAAAGGAAATCTGATCATGTTGATTCCAATGTTTTCAATAAGATGTATGTGCTTCAAAAAACAAAATCTTTGATTATCGCAGCGCTATATTAATATTGAACGAAACTATTCAGTGATTGTCAAGTTCAAAAATTTTCATCAAAACAAACTAAACTTTCAAATCTATGCTAAAGATATCTCTATAGCAGATCTGTATATTTCCTTTTTACTTGAATTTCATTTATGTATTATGTTCAGCATTTTCTAGTGCGATGTTCGATTTATTTGTATTTATAGATAGATACTAGGTCTCAATTAATATTGAATGCGATGTATGAATGGCTTAAATCACCCATCGAATATTTTTGTTAATAATTTCTTTTCTTTTTCAATGAAATGTTGCTTTTTTGTATGATTATTTCTTTTTCTGAAAATATGTTTTTCCTTTTTAAAACTGCGCCATATCTCTTGAGACTCTTTCGCAAGAAATCATTATTTGACCTGAATTTTAACTTGAGTCACTATTGCGTACTTAAATTTTCTCTCATTCCCTCAGTCAAACAGAGACGATATTTATCGATGCTGTGGACAGAAGAAAAGAAATCATTTTTCATGGTGACGTAAAAACTAATCAAATTGAATTTATATGTCTGTAGCACAAATATAGTTCGTTCAAGAATTTTAAAGAAACATACATCGTTCTCTGAATTTAATTTCTGTCACTTGTATTGAATTGTATTATTACCAGTGAAAAGAAAAAGATAACAAGTATCTTTTATCATGGTGATGAAAAGTTGATAGTGACGATCAAAATAGATTGAATTGTTGAAATAAAAGAAAAATACTATCACCATAGATCTTATATCTGATAGTCTTTTAATTCTTATACGTAAAGCGTCGCATGAGTCATGAAATCGCGACGTAGTTTACAAAACTTGAATATATGCCAATTCTAGTGATAGATTTATTCTTGTTTTCATCGATTTACCTCAGTATCATTAGGTATATATTGAATTAAATGTTGAACAAGTGCCATTGAAGTTATGTCCAAATCAATTTTTTTTATTGCTTCAGCTATTTCAATAGGACTAAGTTTATTAAATGCCAATATAATCCCTAGAAGTAAAGAAAGAACTTGTCATGTTTTACATGAACAATGATTATCGAGCAGTCTTTTTTTCTGTCATAGTTTTTTGAAACTTTTGTTCACCTATGAAAATTCTTCATGATAAATAGTACATGATCGAAAAATAATCTATTTATCTGTCAGCTTTATATATACACAAGCATATCTATACGCAATATTGCATCTACATTACAAATAGATAAAATACATCGATGTAAGAAAGTACGGGCCCGCCGTAATTAAAAGAAAACAAGACCAATAGTCAAATAGATTCATAAGACCGAACCAGAGGTAGATCATTAGACAAATGGGCAAGAACAATCATATGTTTATTATAAAGCCGGCCACCATGTGCTTCCGAAGCCTGATGCCGAACCAAATTGAAAAGTAAAACGGCCTTGATGCGGACGAATGATTCCACTACTATAGTAGTATCTGATTGCACGCGCTAATTTCTCGTAAGTCATTACTAAAAATTGAAAAAAAGAATTTCTATGAAAAAATTTTCGATGAAATTAAAATTAAAAAACAAATGCATTTACCTGAGTCCGAATTGCGGCCCTTCACATATTGCCATAGGTCTGCGGCAAGTTTCTTTTGATGAAATTTAAAAATACCTTGCTTCTTGTCTACATATGTCGCAACATGTCTATAACTCTCATCATCAAGCAGTTGTTGAAGAAACTCGAACAACTTTGGTTTACGCTCTCGTCCACTGGATTCATCTGGGACAAGCCATTCCTTCACATTCATGGATGCAAAATTTTGGGACGTTTTGTTTTGATGTTTTTTGCGAGTTTTTTTCTTCGGTAATGGCGATATTGGCTGATCATAGTTGAAGGTAGGTTCTGTCTGAATCTTAGGAATCTCATTTGCTACTTGTACCGATCCGAAATTAACATTTGAATCAAAAATCTGTTCAAAAGAAATTTCTGTCTCCTCCCACGAATTTGAATATTGACTCTCAATCAAAACACCTGCAACTTGTCCATCAACCATGCTATGATTAAATTGAGGCTGAGCTGTGAAATGGCCATAGGATAATATTGTCTGTGTCAGAGATGTAGGACCGTCAAGAAAGCGTGTCAGAGAATCTGGCGATGACGCTTGCTGGAACATCGAATGTTGATATGTCCATGCAGTGAAGTCATCAATACTTGCATACATTTTATTTTGACAAGAACCTGACTGACCGACGTATACATTGAGTTCATAGGGCGATTCAAAACTCGGCATTAGTGGATCCATAAGTGACAACAAACGTGATTTTTATATGCTTAACTAAGAATGAGAAAATGCATTGCTTACATGCATATATATATTTATGTATTTATTTTAAAGGGTAAATGATTCTTTTTCGTTTCTCTTATTCTTTTTTTTCTCTTGACGAAAAAAAGCAAACTATTCAAATAAAATTTTTGCCTTGTTCTCTCTCTCTCTTTTCCAACAACCAAAATAGAATGTGACAGAGAACTTTTTTTTTCATGATTTACTCACCGACTACACAGAACATGAAACACTTTTTGTTTTGATAAGAAATTAAAGGGCGATATAAATTCTATATGCGCATCAGAAAGACAAGTTTATCTTTTACTATTCGACGAAAACGAAATAATAAGTCGGGCCTCTATCCTTAACATTGATATTAATTGTTTCTCTACACAGCATGGTAATAACTAAATATCAAATTTTTCTGTTCTCTTTATTTTTGTTTTTTGTTCTTGAGTCATACATGCATAAGTAAAAAGTATCTTAGTTACAAGTATGAGTTTTTGCGAAAATGTTTTTGTTCGAAATCACGCTTTTCATTTTTGTACCATAATGAAAGTGAAAAAATTGCGTTACTGTAAAGAGTTTTGATAGTTCTTTTATTAATACTGTCTGTCATTTTAATCGATTAAATGAAGTACATAATGACTCATTAGTTGGGGTTTCCCCGTTAGAACACAGATGAGTATAAAATTAATCTGAGAAATCAGTAGAAAAGACAATATGTATATATACAAACCTAGATTGTACGATTTACGGTTATCAAGAATTGTTTTGATTTGTGGTTGATTAAGTTTATTCAAATTTTCTTCAAAACAAACCAAAAAAAAGTATTCTCTTATCCAAAAGATTTTTTCGAATTACAATTACTTTCATTTGTTGGATTAATTATTTGATTAAAATAATCAGTTACGTCTTGGTTTCTTATCTTAAGAGAAAAAAGAGTAGAGCATTAATTGTATTTTTGGTAATAAAAACAAACGAAATTTGATGACTCATTATATCAAGTTTTGTTTCTTGGCACAAAGTAAATATTAGTTGGGTTTTTCTTTCGAAAAATCACTCATGTACCATTCAATAATATACTTGAAATAAACTCTGAGAAGAATAATTGAAAAACAACAAGGCTTACCGTTGCCCATAAGGTTTCTTGGTCTGGTGAGCTAGCTGTTGCTTTCAATGAGTTTGATTGTGATTTAATTGCTAGATCGAACGATTTTGGTAAAGGAGGTGCTTGAGGTATAAAAACTTGTGTCTCTTGTTTCGCTTCAATCGATGCTGACGATTGAGTACAAGATTTAGATTTCATTATTGGATTTGGTATTGATATTGCACAATTTTCATTTTTCATTACATCAATTGATATCGTTCTTGCGACATTTTGCAGTTGAAATAAATTAGTACTATGCGGTAGAGAGAGTTGATCAATATCAGTGACACGATGTGCTTCTTTTCTGTTGTATATTTTTTCGAATTTTCGAATTTTACTTGTCGTTGAATGAAACAAATCATCTATCATTGACTTATCCACTGATGAATGTGCAATCGAATTCGCATTACTATTGATAAAATAAAGTTGAAATTGAACGTCTGATGTATCCGATGATGGTAACATGATAATCTAAAACATTTTCGTTTGCTTTTAATAAAAATATACCTCACATGAAAATTCTTGTTTGACACTCACTAGGTTTCACTGTTGAAAAACAACTTAAATTATGCATTACTCTACCTTCAAGAAGAACATATGCTAAGTAATCAATCTAATTTGAATAGAAATTGCACGCATTATTTAGAAACAAATGAACTGTGAATAGTCTGACGAGAGGTTCTTACTTGTAACTGATTGATGTACAGATAACTAAAAGTTCACGATGGTTTTCTCATTATAAATGAAAAATATTTTAGAAAATATTTGAATACATATGTATCAGCCGTCTCAGGACTGAGTATAGGCAGAAAAAGCCATCGCTCGATATGAATGATTTATGCTTAAAATTGAATTTTAATAACTTCATCTAATAGATGCTCGATGCATATTATGAATAGTTATTAAGAGTTGTTTCATGTTTAAGAGTTAATGTTAAGATTCAGCTTATGACATCATTTAAGAGCACTTAATTTTATATTACATATGAATAAAAATCTGCGACATCTTAAAGTCTAGTTGTGAGTTCACCGTAAAACACATTGTTGTCAAATCTTACACATAGATTTCTACACCTATAAATAAGACTTCAATCAAGTTTTAACTCTTATATTAGTGAATGAGGACAATCGAGCGATCGACAACATCGGAATTACACGATGACAGTGGTGTTGATACATGTCTTCAGTAGGTTGGTTATGAATTAAACGTTTCATACGTTAAAGAACTTCATATACCAATATAACTAGTGCAGTTCAAGCAATCTAGTGATATCGATCTATTTGACTTGAAAATTCACACCCACAATGACAAACTATTTCGTTAAAGTCTCGATTCTCAAAATTAAATTTTCCTATAGTGTGTAACATCGTGTTTTAATGATTTTATGTTTATATACAAAGTTCATTGGACTCGAATTCGACATCAAATATGAAACTTCATGAACTTTGATTTTATCGAAACAGAAACGAATGCTTCGATAACAAAGGTGGTGATAAAAACTGTAAGTATGATAATTAACTAATTAAATAGGGAAATGTATTCTTACTTTTTACGAGGGGCTATCGTAGCAGTCAAACTTTTCTTTTAATATCAGAAGTTAATTGAGATCTTGTTCAATCTAGAATGTCTATGAAAATGTCAACTCTTTGATTATTATTTAAAATGGCATATTTCTATGGAATTTCATAACATACTCTTTGTTCTTGATAACAAGAAGCATAACAAATAGTCATTTTGGATGTGTCATTGTCGTGCCACAATAATCAAAGGATTACTGTCCATATTACGTAGGTTTTTTCAACGTTTGTCTTTCAATCTGGTAGAAAACTACTGTTCTGATCAAGTCAATACCACTCAGAGATTTTCGGATCTGATTAATACACTTTGATGTCATCGTCAAGTCATTAGTATTCAAAATGAAAAAAGATAGACTTCCATAAACAGTGACTGCGATATTTTTCTTTGTTTCATAAGACACTATGCAAGCAGTTTGTTTCGAAACGGCAACTTTATATTAAAATGATATGAATGAAACAGTTGGATATGAATAATTATGTTTGTAAACTAATTGCTTATAACATTTCATGGAGATCTAGTGACCTTTTGACTAGAGACCTGCGGAGTCAATTTTTTTATTCCGAAACCCGACTCCGACTCCGAAAAATATTTTTTTCCAACTCCAACTCCGAAAAACTCCGGAAAACTCCAAAAAATTATTATTGAAAATGGATGAACTCTGGTATATTTTATTGCTGATTTTTGAATATATCAAACTAGATAAACAAATGCGTTAATGAAAATCAAAGAAAAATCAAAGAAGTAATTTTGAGTTTTGCATTTATGGTACTCTGAAAAATAAAAAATGACTAATAGGTGTTTGAGAAAAAATCGAATTTCAAAAGGTGATAGATGAAAATAATGAATCTGGGAAAATCGTAAAAAAGAGAAGCACTTCAATTCTACTCAAATGCAGCAATATTTTCATGTAATTCTCGCCAATGATTCGCAGAGTGTATTTCTTCAAAAATAGCATTGTTTTCCTTGGTCTATCATTCGAATCTTATACTGTCAAAATGGTTCATTTGTTCTTTTTTGTCCTGAAGTGGAATCTCACTATATTACCAAGCGTTGTATTTTATCTTTTTTCTTCTTAACATGAAAAATGAGGATATTGTTGTGTGAAATAGCGAAAATTTATCACACAATTATAATTTTTCGGGGTTAATCGGACTCCAATCAACCCCGACAATAAAATTGACTCCGACTCCGATTCCGAAAAATTTGATTCCACTAACTCCGACTCCGACCCCGACTCCGAAAATTTTCGTTTTTTAACTCCGATTCCGACGGAGTCGGAGTCGGAGTTCGGGGGCCCCCGCAGGTCTCTACTTTTGACTATTGATTTTAACATGTTTATAGGTTATGGTTGACATGAAAAACGAATTTCTAAATTTTTTTTTAGACTTTTTTAATGTATCGAGTAGCGATGTACGAATATAATTATGCTTTTACTCACTACCCATTTAACCGATAATGAATGAATAATGGAAAAATAACCCATTTTTCTCCATTATTTAAAAAGAAATGAATTAATGCATAATAATTTATTATTTTTAGACTTTCAATGCATTTAAATGCATTATTTAGAATAATGTAGAAATTTCCAATAATCCATTATTGTCCCATGCATTTCATTGTATTATTTCTAATAATGCGAAAATGGTTTGAGATTGCAGTAAAATTTCATTACACTACAATGCATTGTTCCAAATAATGGAGAATTTTAAGATAATGCATTATCATTCGATGCCTTTCAATGCATTATCAGGTATTATGTAGAGATTCAGAATAATGCATTATTTAGGGCAATGTTTTAAAATTAGAGAATTCATCCTTTTCATATAAGAGATATTGAAACAGTGATTTGGCAGGTAGATGCTTTATTTAACCCAGCTCTCTGTGTATCAGGTGCTTTTCAATAAGAGCCGCACAAGTCACTGGACTAATAAGAAATGTAACAAATTACCCTTTCAATCTCCAACAGATTTCCTCAGACAAGCCGAAGAATTTTCGAGTGTACTCAATAGCAAAACTGTACACTAACGAACCGAAATTCGATCTCGAGTTTCTATTTGATACAACGAAAGTTTACTAGAGTTTCGAATGCTTTTACAATATTCTGTTGAATGAAAGAGATCACATTCTTCAAACCTCTGAAAAGAAGTTTTCCCTCTTCATCATTGCTCAATTTCGGATGTATCTGGTGAACTAAAACTGCTCACCGTATCAAGTATAATTGATTAGATTATGAATTATTTTTTTCCAAATCTGAAAACATTTTAATACTACTAGGACAGTCTTATGTCATATATACGTGCTTGAACTGTCTTCGCTTTCAACTACAATTCGACATGATCCATATGGTAAGTTTGAATTCAAGAATAGAAAAATCGTTAGTTCGTTGTCGTTTGTTTTAGGCTCGTATCGATCTGCTCAAAATGGTAAGTTCCAATTAAATATTAAAATGATTTCTATATCTTTTTCCTGTGTTTTAGGTTGATATCGATTATGGTTAAAATTATACGTTATGTGATAAATATATATAAGAGGTTTGATGGAAGTTAAGGGGATAGATATAGATAGATGATAAGTTGGAGATAGTTGTCCAAGACTACAGAGGCATAAGTATGGTGATTGTGATAAGGATTTAATATGATTGTACAGATCCTGTATAGCAAGTGTGGAAACTGGAATTTTTCAATGCATTAGAATATGTTAAATCAGCAATGGATGCAATTAAATTATAGAGCAACCAAAATAATGCATTATAATGTACATTATTTCGGAAAATTGGCTACATGGGTATTAACGTATATCTTTGAAAGACATGAAAATAGAATACTCTACAAACTTGAATGTGATCGAACACAAATAAACTCAAGTTCTGTTAGACTCAAGAACCGTATCACGTGTGAGTTTTCTGATGAACAACGATAAAAACTGATTTCGACTAGTCATTTGATGATAAGTTACTGTCTGTACTGTAAACATGAACGCATGTTTTTTGATTCTCCATAACAATCAAGATTTTACTGAATAGTACAATATCTTTGCATTTTTAAATGTGTTCATTTTGTCGGACTGCAATCATGTTGTTCTTTCATTAACTATAAAATAGACTTCTTGATAAAAATAATGCTACGGCGGTACATCACGGTAATTTTTCCCGAGGTATAATGAGTACTTATTTATATTTAAGTATTATCTATTATCTATATCAAACTCTAAAAAGTGAGCGATCTATTTATTTACAGCATGGTTTTTCTTGAAATTTTCTTTTCTTCTTATTACAGACCTTAAGAATTTAAAGAATGGATATGAAAACGTCTAAAACTTTAAGATGTCGTTATTAAACAGTACTGATTTCCTTTTTCATTGTTTATTAGATCGGTGTGAATGTGCGTCTGCCTGACTCTTCTAATGATAGTACCGAAATCCACTTTTACCTTCACGCTCACCCACCCACACTAGAACCTACAGAGTCCGAGTACAACAAATTAGAGAATACTGGATCCGGTTTCGGCTTCGAAAAGTTTTTGACCCGAGGAACTCTACAACCACAGAATGAATTAATCATGTTCGAATCCCAAATTTCGATAGAACAGATCTGTGTCCAAGAATTATTGGATTCAATGCACTCTAACCTACATCTATATTCACACCCAGATACATACTCTTAATGAACGATATAACAACAAAGAAATCAATATTGAAGAATTATTAAATGGTGTATGATTCTTAATCGCAAATGAAAAAATGCACTTAATCAATTTGTTGCTTTTTTACATTTAATTTTCATCACCAATACATGTATTTCTGTTTGTTGAATAAAAGAGAAGTAAATTTTTACTTTTCTGATTATGTTCATTATCATCCATTCTTTCGAAGTCTTCAATACATACAAGTTTAACAATATAGATACATGGAATAAAAGTAGTTACACTACAAGCTAGATTTGTGTGTTCTAGTACATTGTCTGTGCGCTGCAAAACAGTATACAATATCTTTTGAAGAAATGAAGAACGCAGGCACCGAAATTTAACAGTTTCCAAGGACAGAAAACAATGAGAAAATTGCAATTTCCTACGAGATGCCAAATATGACGATAGTCATTATCATCTACTTTTAATTTTAAATCTATGGATGAACGATTACTATTTTCTTAATATACATAATTCACCTATTCATAATACATAGCATTTTCTATTCATTGAAAGGTCTAATAATTTCGTTCGATAAGAAAATATCTTTGACATTTAATCATTACAAAAGACATTCATCGTTTTAATCTGCATTTTATGAAACGAAACAAATATGATGTCGAATTCTACTGCTCGACAAAATATAATCCTAGCAATATTTCTTTTCGTAGTTCATGTCACATCTGTAATATGTATTAATGATACATGCAATAATAACATATTTGCATTTATTTCAGCGAAAAATATTTTTCTTATTGATTTTGATTCTCAATCTGACTATTCAAGAAATATTATTTATCAAGCAAAATCAAATACAACTATTGAGACTGGTCTATTTCATAAAAGAACAAATACACTTATTCTATTAATTAATCAATCGAATGAAACCTATTCATTAGTTCTATTGACTGCTTATGATAGTATACATAAGTATTGGATTGAAAAATCAAATAAAATTATATTTTCAACATATATTTACTTATCAATTGGTCAACGTTATTTGTATGTATTAAATAATCGAACAAAACTATTAGAAACATTTACAATACCATTAACATCAACATCATTCAAAAAAGATTATCTAACAAATTTACCAAATAATCAAACAATAGTAAATTATGTTATTGATGAAAAACTTAATTATGTATGGATTCTAATCTTAAATAATCAATACAAATTATATAGATGTCAATTGAAAACGTATGTTTGTGATTTATACATGAATTTAGTGAATTTAAATAAGCCTATAGAATTCTATATCGATTGGAAATATCAACAACTATATATTAGTTCAATGAATTATTTAATCGTATTTGAATATAATCGAAATCGAACGGATTATACAATTCACTCTTTGAATTCAATGGAAAAAAATCAAGATCATTTTTTAACTGTTTGTGAAAAAACGAATCATACAGAATATCTAACAATTAATTATTTTCAACAACGACAACAAATATGTTTTCCAACATGTCGAGATTTTCCATCTATATCAAATGATACAAGTCGTATTCATAAAGTACAAAGACTTTCGATGCTATCTGATATTCTCTATTGTTCGAAACAAAGGAAAATCTATAAAATTGTTATATCAATTTTAATTTTAGTTGATATTATAGTCATATTAGGAGTTATTATATGGTTAGCATTTAAATGTTTTTATCGAACAAAATTAAATGAAACTAAAAACCAGACGAATGATGTTAGTGTATGGACAAGTGAACAAGATTCTATAACACATTTTTGAAATTTTCATAAGAATGGTTATCTAACTTTATCGACTAAATAAATGCTGGATTAAGAAAAAACAACATAGCTAAAGGTTGTTTACTTGTAGTAGTTAAGTTTTGTAAAAGAAAATCTATTGATTTATATAATTTATTTTCAATGATGACTATTTTTATTTTCTTAGTATAATATTTACCGGTGTAGGATTTGTTACTGACAAAATGTATACGGAATTATATGAATATATAATAAAAACAAAATAATAGTTCAACTAAAATTTATTCTTATTCGTTACTCATGATACGCATGTACAGAAGAGTTGCACATGGTTCTTTAAAGAAGTCAAACGAGAATCTATATATGATGTAAAATATGATGAAAATCTGTATTGGTATAGATTTCACATCTGTTAGTCTATTACTAACGTTGCCTTTTGGCTAAATTGGTTTTTACTTCTTTTTATTGCATAGCACTGATAAGATAGCATAGTAAAATTCGGAAGTTAATTCAAGGTATGAACATCAGATAGGCCAAAATCTTAACAACAAGTGTCACTCTAGTTGGGTCTACCATGATTAGATCGAACTTGATATTGATCGTGAAAAATTCAGATTGTTTTTATCTCTATCCTAATCAAATAGGGATATTTTGAAAACGACACACGTTTTTCATCTGTTAGTATTTACACTAGAAAATGTCTCGACATATAGAACTACTCTTCAAAAACAAAAAAAACGATGTTCAACAACATGATGAGTGTTTGGGAGTAATTGAAAGATTATGAATGATTTGATCTTTTGACTTATGAGAATTCCATCGAAATTTCTTAGCAGCAATCTGCATGACTTATAATTTTACATGACATGTACCAGCTGTCAAGCGTCGATTTTATACTGCGTATGAAAAAAATTCTTAATAGGATTGGTTTACAATGGACATTTAAGTTTTTCTCTCATTCCGTTTCTTGATATCTATTCTATGAACTAATAACTATAGTTTAATATATGTGAAATTTTCATACATTCACTAATATCATGAAAGAATAATTGAGTTACAAAGTTGCTTCCACGAGTTAATTTAATGTATGCAGAAAATTCGAAGTCACAATTTAATTCATTACATAATATGGCGATGCATCGAAAACAATCTATGAAGGATGTACTTTCTTGATAGCAATAATCTGTGATTCAAGATTCGTCAATCGGTTGAGTATTTAGAAAGCATCTTTATTTAGTCTACTTTCAAAACTTGTCATGACTTTTTGAAATAAGATGGGCTTATTCTTTCTTAATCTGTTTGACAAGAGACTGTCATTATCACCATTTAACAAAAACTATTAGAGACTTCAACTTGACATTTTCTCGCATGGAATTGCTCAGATTGCAAAAGGAGATAGATCTCGTTTGCTTGAAATACAAACAAGAACGATTTTGTCGATATCATAGCCATTGTACGCAACTAATACCTAACTTAATCATTTCATGAAGAACGAATCGTCATAATTTTTCAATTCTGTGATATTTTTAATCTAGAACTACTGTCAACGTTGCATGAAAATCATCTAGACTCAATTTCTAACACTTGTATACACTGATATTGATGAAAATTCGTAGCATCGTACTAAAACAATGTATACAACCATCATTACAACGAAACTGATGGTTCTTGTAATTCGATACCTCAAAAGAATCTTTCTAGTTTCATAATATGCTCTTTGCTTTGGAATACGTTCACAGGAAATTTGAAATTCAGGAAAATCTCAGTTTTCATAGTACGAATTGAATCTTTCTAAGAACTCAGTTGAAAATTTGCGTCCTTCTAGAATCGATTACAATATTAATTTCTCCCAAAGAAGAAATATAAATAATCTTTTACATTCTTTTAAGTCAACATAGGATTACAATGTCATGTGTTAATTATTTTTTAGTCAAATCTAAATTTTGAATCACATATTGGGATATAGGCTGATATTGAATTATACTATTAGTTCCCATCTCTTGGATAGTTCGAGAGAGCAATAGATAAAATTCTAGATGCATGTCTCTCCCTCCTCTCAAAAATCTATTTCAGTTCAGAAGCATTTAAACCGCATGATATTTTCAACATATTTATTGTGGCCGTTGTGAAAGAGCAATTGGTCAAAATTTCTGCATAATCAGCATCAATCCCGTAAATAAAACATTTTTTTTGTCTGAAAGATAGTGTAAATGTGTAAGACGAATATGAGTTCTTTTTTTTTAATTCTTACTGTTTAAGTTAATAAGAACAAGATGACAAGGTCGTTGTCTCGAAAAACTGGCAAAAGCTTATCATTCGTCTGTAGAGTATTTTTTCATACAATAATCCGAAGCTTAATTCAAAAAAGAAGCTTAGGGACGTCTTACATATGTTGGGATGTTCTTTCAAACAAAAATAGATTCTATTTATAGGATCGATGCAGATAATCTTGAAGTGGTTACACGATCAAAAATTTGTAAATTGAGACACGACAAGGAAGATATTTTGAACAGAGCGGACATCATCGTATTTAGTGTACACTAGCTTGAATCAAGATACCACACATGTAGTCTTGTAGACAAATGTTGGCGTATCAAATAGAGTATGCATATTTTAACATGGAGCATTTCATCGCACATGAATTTCTAATTTAAAATCAGCAATTAAATCTATGGATAGAGAATGTAACTTGAATGAATCGAAAAGTTTTGATCCTCCATTTATTTAATGTATAAGAATGAACAACATTCGTTATCGTTTAATTATAGGTCCTATGGTCACAAAAGCACATGTTTTTTCTTATTTTCTGGAACATTCATATCTGAACAAATATACAGACACTTGACTTGAAACGTCTACTGTGAGTGGATATCATGATTCTATGTTATGAAAGTAAAAAATAAACTATTGATGAGTTCATTTTTCACCAAGGTCCTGAGAGAGACCAGGGGAATTTTTTCGATGAGAAAAAAGGTTTAGGAAATTATTTAAAGTATTCAATGACCAATTTAGAATTTTGTACTGATTCGAAATATCATATTGATTCTGATAGAAATTGAACTTTTTCTAAATAGAAGCTTCTAAATATTGACTATAACAGATATAATTACTTCTCATGAATATTTCAGTACAGAAATTGTGAAATACAGAAAAAAACATTTATCTCAATTTTGAATTCGAAAGTTGATTGCAAAGATGAAAAAGAATTCGTCGTGTCACAAGTCAATCGAAAAATATTTTAGATCGTGCAAGACTTCATAAATTTCGTCATAGTACCCAAAATTTGGTACCGAAATGTCGATCTAAACAACTATATTCATTTCCTATATGAGCTAACTTAGTTTGTTGAAAATAAATGAGTGGACAGATTCATATTCTTAGGCATTCTACTTATTATCTGTTGGTTAGTTCGTTTCTCGGCACCTTAGTTCAGCTAGTTTCCTATGATTGTTAGATGAATTTTATGTTGTCGAAAATTAGAAATTTCACCAAAAAGCTTGTTCGGTTCATTTAAATGTTTGAGTTCAATGAAAAAAGAAATTTAGAATCTCTACTTAAAAAACTGTATTTTTAAGCTGAAAGAATGAAAATTAGATTGTCTTCTCATTTATTACAATCAACTTTTATTTTCTTAAGAAAGTTGAGCTATTTTAGTAGATGAGAGGGAAGAGCTTAGGATAATTAAAGTGGTGACTCAGCTTCTTGTAAAATTGATTTCGTAGACATAGTATATGCTCTACTTAACAACATTATCGTACGAAATAATGGCAATTCAGTTAGTTTCGAGTGATACACATGCTAATAAAATATGTACAACGTTATGTATCATGTCCTAGTCCAGATCAAGCAAACGTAAAGTATGCCGAAAAATCCCATATGTTATATATTTGATCATACTCAAATATATTACCAACCTTCATATATCTATATATATATATGTGTGTGTGTGTATAATTAGTTTAATGTTGACAACATGTCACCATCTTTTTCAACGCATTTACTTTTATTTTCGATAGAATTCAACACAATAATGAATTATCTCTTTCGATTTTCTGTACATGTAAATCTTAGTCATAGTATCCTTCGAGTTTTTATAATTATAATTTAGAACATATTTTCACGTCATCATTCATCATCATCATCATCGATCACATATCTCTGCATTCAACGATCGATTCTTAACACATTTTTATATCTATTAAAAGAATACAATATATGCTCTAGTCAACTAGATTCATTACGTATCATGATTTATAACTTGCTTTTACAAAACACGATTTTTTAAACCATAGTCTCATATGAGATACACGTTTCTGAAATCAAGACTGCGCAATTACAATGTATAAAAAAACAAGTGTCACAATTCATTTTAAGGAAGAGAGAAAAAATCAATGCTTCTACTTACTTGACAAATAAGAAGAATACTGTCGCTTTTTCGTGTAGAATCGTAAAATGCTCGTAACAGCTGGTTATATATTGTGTTTCTTTCAATGTTCGGTTTTTTTCGGATACTTTATTTCTCTTTTTTTTGGAAAGGTTTAACATAAATACATAATTTCAATACACATACACATACAAGGACATTTAGAAGAAAAAAACACCAAAAAATTTCAGTCTACAACATAAAACACTATGAAAGAACTCGAATGGATGAGAATGATATATTCTATTTCATCACAAATCACCGTCGGTATCTAAAAAAGAAAAACGAAAGAATACTAATCAATGCTGTATTGGAACATTATTGATAAAAATAGGCAAATGATCAAAACTAGCAAACCAATAAAAGAAAATTAGCCAAGCAAAACAAAAACAACTACCATTGCTTTCTAATAAGAGAACATCGTGCATGAAACGACGAAGCGTGCTTAAATTCCGATGCGTTTTATTAACTATGTGCAGTAAAAAGCGTTTAGGTGCATGTTAATATAAATAATTAATTACACAGCTATTGACAATGTGACACTTACTTGGTGGAATGAGCGAGCCAGCTTTTTTTTCTTGTAATTCATTTAATAAAGGTAGATACGCAAAAATCTATTCAATAGCGAATCATCAACAAAACATATAATTGAGTATTTCATTCGAAAATTCATTCAAACCTGAAGAAGATTACGAAATATTGATTTAGCATGCGCTTGCGAACGTGTTGTTAACATTTGAATATACAATGCGTATAAATAAAAAGATTGAATATTACGAACAGTTTCTTGATCTTGAAGCGTTTCATCTAAAGTAAACTAATTATGTGAAAAGAATTTAAATGATTAGAAAAGAAAAATAATTGTTAAATATACACGACGATTTTATTTCGTCTTACTGATAATCTCTTATTCGATTGAATTAATTTCAAGATACCTATTTAGAGTATCAATGTTATAATATAGTTTATAACTTTTCCTTTCGCCATAGTATATGCTCGAATCAAACATGAATATCTTATACGAAGATGTTTACCTTTAACACAGATAACAACAGGAAATATCAATGCATGTTCTTCGTGTGTTAAACGCAATGAATTAAATTTATTAGCAAATTCAAACATGGTTTCAACCATTTCTTCACCAATGATTTTATTCATCCATCGGCGTGTGTACTGAAGGCCATTTGGTAGCATCATATACGATTCATTATTACTGATTAATGGTGCATGCTTAATCTAGAGTAAATAAGCAATGCGATTGTATGTTATGAAATTAATACATGTAAGTTATTAATAATTACCAGCCAAAAATCAAATAGACGATTGTTCATAATTTTATGAAAATCATCCGCATCAATTTCATTGATTGCTGGCATCTGAATGTAAAATTAGTTCGTTTTGTTTTTCTTTCTGTGATGTTGTTCAATAATAAACGAGATAGATATTAAATATTTATGAATCAAGTTTTATATTTATCCCGAACTCTGTGAAGAAGATAGATGAAATGAAGTGCAAAGTCTATCTTGATGAAATTTTTTTTCTCTTTTGCCCTCAGTAAATATATGAGAAGTTTAGATAGATAATTAATGTTATCTATTAATAAAACTAATTATGCTAAGTTTCTCCATTCATCCTTTATCGTCAGTACTCTATGTTGAATTGGATGAAAGTACTATAAAAAAAAACGAATGAATTCTAAAGCACTTACTTCTTGTGCGAATGCGATGAGATTTTTGACATGAAATGGAATAGCATCTGAAATTATATTTATACGCATATATGTGTGTTAGAAAGACAACGCTCAGATTTAATTAAAGCAAACCTGTTAATCCAACCCAGATATCTTGAAGTGATGAAGAGTTTCCGGGAAAATCTTCAATCTAGTTAAGAGGAAAAATAAATCCATCGAATTTTCGTTGAAAATATAATAAATAGAAAACACTATTATGTTTCATATCGTTGTATACATACCCCAAGATGAATCATACTATTCATTCGTTCAATTAATTGCCTGGTACGTCCATTATATGTATTACTCAAATCAAACATTTTCCAACGGAGATATCGAATAAATGATGACTCATCATAATCAAGTTCTGTACATGTTGTTGGATGTGAAATTCTTGTGACAATATCTCTCATACGTTCAATAACGTTCAATGCAAAACGTTCTTCACAATTAGTCATGTAATTTGTCAAAGCAGAAGGATTTAATTTTACAATACGTTGATCATCATCATATTCATTATAATCTTGTTTTGTTTCATCTATAGTGAAATTATTTGGTAATTCATAATTATGAGATGATGATGATGATGATGATAATACAGTTGCTGCTATACGTGTAGCTGTATGAGAATTGAATTTATTGTCATTTAGTGAAATATCTAATTCAGCAAAGAGTAAATTTTCGTCGATTGATGGTATGTTGAAATCTGTTGTGGATGGTGCCGATACGGGATTATTTGTATTTGAATTTATTGATGGAACACGAGGCGATATTGATTGTGCTGGATCTTCATTTTCTATACTTGAAGACACGTGTTCTGCTAAGGCCTTTTCTTTTATTAATTTTGGTATACGACCCATTCGGACGCCTAGACAAAAAATGAATCATACGTATTAGCAACAGACCAAATATAGATTGATAGATTTGTGTTTAACCGATCTTGATAACTAGACCTTGACGAATTTTTGACGGATGAATAAGAAAATTGATCTAGTTTATGTTTAGAAACTAGAACGTTATTCTATCTGTAATATTATTTATTTTGAAAAATCTAAAGTCTCTCATTAAAACATAAACTCATCGATAGATTTTTATTCGAGTCTATTGATATACCTTCCACAGACATTCCTTCTTTCAGGCATTTTTGAAATCGACACGATTTGCACCTATTACGATTGTCACTGTTAATAGTACATTTATCACCAAAATAACAACGATATTTTTCTTTTCTTAGAATACTTCGCTTGAAGAAACCCTAAAATAAACAAATATATATAAATATATGCAAATATTAATGAAATATTTCAATAAAAACAGCTACAGAAATAAAGTATTATATTTAAAATTCAATCAAGACTTCCGAGTATTTTTTTTCTCTTGCCGAGTATACCTATTGTATATTCGTAGAATCATTTTTTTTTCAAAAGAAAAATGACATACTATGACTTTCATGGTAAAGAAAACACAAAATAGTACCCCATTTACTCATTTCTAATTAATAGATGGATTTTTATCAAGGATGTTTATGAAAAAAACAAAAGTTACTTTGCACCCTTCACAGGTTGGTACGCCATAATGAGCACCGGTAGCTTTATCCGAACACACACGGCTGTACATATTTAAAAAATAGAACAGTTGTCGAATATATCAAAAAGAAATACATTTTTACCAGTGTCCGAAAGGAAAGGGTCTTTTCTCAGTAGATGTATTTGTTTGCCCTGTTCTTCCGACTTGTTCCATTTGTTTTTCGGATATTAATTCATCAACAGAAGATCTAATGATAGATTTCAGACGGCGAGGTTTACGCTTCCGTATTAAACTAGATTGCTTGTTCAATACGCTTGGTGATGTGGAATTATTCGATTCATTGGTCACTAAAAATTTACCAAACTAATAAAACAAAATGTCAAGCTGTACCGTGCTTACCTTCATTCATCAGTTTATGCATAGTTTTGTTGAGCAAAATAGCTTACTTCATCGAAATCAATCTATAGAAAAGAAAATACAGTGATAATAGTCGATAGTAAACGGCAAAGTTTGATTATTGACAAGAATGCATGTAGCACTTGTTCTTTTATTCGTCGACATTATATATCATTCGATCAAAATCTATTGTAAAGGACAACCATACGAAAGTACTCATGCACAAAATCCATCGTGACCCAACTAATTTTTGTGTTTCATGCATACTCTGCTTATTCGTCCTCCGTATTCTCAATAACGATAAAACATCGTTACTCACCTCATTAATATAATAATAACGACTGTCAGGTCTTTTTTTTTCTGATGTAAGATAATATGATGTTATGCTCTAAGATAAATAATATATTATAATTTACTAAGAAAATATCCAATAAACAACAAAATATTTCTAGTAGTACTAGTAGTAGTAGTACGAAAGTGATTCTCTTAGGTTTTTCTGTTTTTTGAATAATAGAAAGAAAGAAAAAAATAAGCAGCATCCGTTAAAAGGGATGTTTCGTGCACCAAATACATCGCGGGAAAAGAAGGACGAGTATGCATGTGTGAGAATCCTACGTCACTCGTTGAAGCCGACTACGACAAAACGAGAAAAAGGAGGAGAAAAAAGAAAATAAAGGATGTAGGTCACAGTATTCGACAAAACATGGGGTGTGAACCGTTTGACGTTAAAAGAAAACAGCTAACTGTTTATGAAGTTCTTGTCATTTTCAAATGTCAGTGGAATAAGATAATAACCGTTTCTTTTTCAATACTACTCATTAGTTAAAATAGAATTACTAAGTTAATAGAAAGAAAAAATAAAGATTTATTCATTTTCATAGAAAAAAATAATAATAATAAATTTTTCATGATCATATATAGAAAATTAGTTTATATTTCTAATTGTTTATAAGCATAAATATAAGATAACCAAAGAAGCTCTGAACTCCATTTACCTAATTATTCAATTAATATAATTTAAAACTAACGCCGATTTTCACAATAAACACGGATCAAATGATTTCAATGGCAATAGTTATTTGGAGTAAAAGAACACACTCAATATAAATAGTGCATAATGCATCTTATTTTATGAATATTTTTCTATATCAGCTAGTTCATGAAATCTATATATATATATAGCGTGATGATATTGATTTTCTGTGTAGCACAATAAGTATCTTCTTCTCGTTGCATTAAACACTGAAAATGAAGATGAAAAATTTTCCCTATCATGTTTTTTTAGTATGTGTCCAAAATTTATTTTATAAAAATTAATGTCAGTTACATTTTCATGTCTTGAAATAGCACATATGCCTGTCTTCTTTAATCAAAAAAGTCCAATTTTCTATAATTAATGAAAGACATATCAGATTTCTTCTTTTTTTTTAACAATAAATAATACTTTGTTAAGTGCACTTCTTACACTTTCTCTGCATTTCAAGTAACCGTTCCTAATAATTCTATCCGGTGAATACAAAAGACAATGGCCTACGAATTTATTATTTTAATCAAAGAAAAACTTCGAATCTTACAAATGAAACAAACATTGCATCATTCAACACAAAACAGTCAAGGTGACTTGTTCTATGACATAAATATTTTCATAGTATTGTAAAAACAAAATTGCTCGTCTTTGTATCTGTATGAGAACATTTTTTGAAATAATGAAATATTCTAAGTACATATTTCTCTTTTAATGCAGTTTGTTGATACTAAAAATACTCTTTGCATTGATATATGATTATAATCTATTTTTTCACACTACTTGCTGCTAAATATCATTTTATCGATATATTTTTATTGATCATTCAGAGAAGCATGAAAAAAACAATTCGGATCAGTCATATGAAAAGAAAGAAAGAGATTACCGGCTGGACTTAGAATTCGCATGTTTTACTAATAATATCTATTTGAAAACTTGAACAGCTACGTAAAATCTTTCTTCAGGTTAATGATAAAGTAATTTTGATAAATAAGTGACGAGAATGAATAATAATGCATTTACAATGCAGAAAAAACTAAAAAAAACTATTCCTTTTAAATCTATTTAAATATTTTAAAGCACTTACAGACAATGAAAGCAATTGATAACATTAGGTTTCATTCAACGTGGTTTTTTTTTATTTCTGAAAGTTTTAAAATCATGGACACTTTTCTCAGGCTACTTTAAATCGAAGGACTCTATCATTTACTTTTATCTCACTGAGTTACAAAAACAAAGAATAGAACAGATAACCTTTTAGAATGAAACTAAAAATGAAGTACTCATAGACAGACATGCGCAAATATTCACGACGCTTGTTTTCTTTTAACGAGTTCTGTTTACAAGTAAATAATAAACTTGAAATCTTTAATTACGTCATAAATTCTTTTCGAATGAAAGTGTATGAGGTTACAAGTCAAAGCAATGTAATATTTATTGAATGAAAAACTTGACAATTAATAATTCTAAAAACTTGACACTTGCATGTGAATGTACTTCTTCTCTTAGCACACACAGAATATAATTTTTTATTTAGTCGAGAATTTATTTTCTTTCAACAAAATACTAATATAAACAAGTAAAATGAAGTTTTACTTTTGAATGTCGTTAGAATAAATTTTTCGTAAGGTGCAAACTAATAATATCTACGACTTGACCCATTAAAAAACAAAAGTAGGCGTCTAAAAGAAATAAAAATACATTTTTCATTCAGATTCAATCAAATTCAATCAAATTGCAAAACATTGTTGCCATTTTACTTAATATCATCGTATTATATATTTTTCTGCACAAGTATCATATTTTTCAAATGTATATATGCATATATGTATAGTATGTAACTTTTCAAAAAGGACCAAAAAAAACCAACCAACCAACGAAAAAAAAATACACAATAATACAATACGAAGAGCACATGGATATAGAAGAACAAAGGACCAGTTTATTGTGGAAAAAGAACGAGAGACGGCAAAAGAAAGAAAAAAGAATTCGATCATCACCAAGCAGCTGAATTACAAAAATAGGCCCGAACGGGTTTATGTTTCGTATTATCTGACGCAAAGTAAAAACGAGGAACGAATTAACTTTATTCTCTTCTTCTGTTTTCTACATGTTTTGTTTTCGATATATAACTTTAATGTGCATATCAATGCACATAGCTGCTAGATGATATGAAGAAGAGAGTAGAAATAAAGCGACATGACAAAACTTTAAAAAAAAAAACAATAACCACAGCGCAAGAAGATTGTTTCATAAGTGTTTATCTTCTTCCACTTGTTTCATATGTTTTTGACAGCTGAGAAGTCTATGGAAATAAAATAGGAAAACAAATATCATTTCAGAATTTACATACAATGAATATTTACCGTCGTGTTAGAATATTTCGTTTGATTTCAAGTATGCGAAAGTTAGACTTGAATGCTTTCAGTTCAGTGAATGCTGTGGATGTTTTAGCACTGTATCCATGATAATCATCAAAAAGTTTAAAACACTGAAATGTATTGAATTGAAGAACGTATATGATTTCTTTTTTTTTTGCATTGCCAATTTTTACCTGTTTTTCTAATTGAGTCGATGGCCAACCAGTTAAATGTTGTATTAATTCAGCACGATAAAATTTCTGAAAATCAAGATCCCGTTCAGCTTTTGTTATCGTCGGCGGAGGTGATTCATTTTCAATACTTTAACAAAAGAAAAACAAATGTTGATCTTTTTTCGATTATGTTTCTGAACAACTCAAATTATCAAAACATATGAATGGATCAAGAAAATATCTTATGCTCGATAACATTGACTTTAGAAGGAAAGTGATAGTTTATAATGACATAATTATAAATCTAGGAGCAATAAAACATTCTAGTTTTACAGTACTCAAAAGTGCTTTCTATGCTAGTCGATGTTGATGCATTTTAATCTTGAATAAAGTTTAGAATTGCCGTCGGATCAAATGACAGAATTTATCGAACTGTATACTTGCAGATTTCACAGGAATAAAGAATATCAAATATCACAAATACAGGTGTGCACATATAGACTGAACTACTAATCTGGAAATATAGAAAAAGTAAATCAAAACACGAGAGGAATTTAAAATAACGATCAAGTCTTTCAAGAACATTATTTCTACTGTAGGAGATGTATGCTTGCAAATAGAACAATTTTCAGTTGAAAATGGGACTTATTCGCGAAGACTTGTTGGCCACGCTTATGTATATAATACTGGCCATATTGAT
>OENT01002000.1:0-30420 GCA_900239685.1 Rotaria macrura | reverse complement strand
GGACCACATCAATGTTAACCGCGTACGATGTTTGACTATTGGTTTCTACTGACATGCTGAATTAAATTCTATCCAAAATTTTACTGTCGAACTCTTGACAAGACAAGAGGGAAACTACTGATTGAACTCAGCTGAAACTCAAAATAAATCACCACACTCAGATAAACTCATTTTAAATCATCAAACTCATCTTAAATCACAAACTTACAACTCGTCGTTTTCCCCTTGCGACAAGATCTACTTGAAGATGTTTGTCTAATGATGAAAATTTATACATTTGTGTATTTATTATAAAATTGATAGGTCACTGCATCGTTACCACCATTGACAGGAAAATGGACAAGATACCACCAGAGACGAATGGCCTCCATGTCTAATAGTATAGCATGATTGTATCATGAAATGTTTTTTCTATGAGCAGTAAAATGCACATTCAAAACCGACATGTAAACTTCGTGATAGAAAAAGTGAATGGTTTATTGTAACGCATTTCCCTATAAAATTTCATCGTTAGGAAATCATTGCGAGAGAGAAAAACAGTATGATGTAGTTTTTCATGTTAATTTAAAATGCTAGACTTACTTCCAGAGAAAGACGAATATAAGAAATATAAATTATAAATTGTTTCTAGGCATGTCCTTCAAAATGCTCCAGCGTAAAAACTTCAGAATTTTTCTTTTATAATTTAAAATATTATAAACTCTTTCTCGAAAACTGTACTGCGTGATCACGGAAGCATAAAGTTGCCATCATTAGACAAACATCTCCAAGTAGATCGTGTCAAGAGTTCGACAGTAAATGATTTTGGATAGAATTTAATTGAGCATGTCAGTAGAAACCAATAGTCAAACATCGTACGCGGTTAACATTGATGTGGTCCATCTTTGATTGACATCGCATAGTGACTGATTGTATCGTCATTAAATGTATTTGGTCGATATCACGCTAACACACTACTAAAGAAATCAATGAACTTGTTAATAGTAATACAGGATACTATGTGTGATCGAGGAAAAACTACTGCGCTTTTGCAGCTAAAACGACATCCTCTTAAGAATGACTTTCAGGCAAACAAGACTTGACACGTCTAACTATTGGTAAGAATTAATTAAGGAAAACTCAGAATCAAATGAAGTCGAAACTTCAAGAAATTAGTGAACTCATTAACCTTCGCCAGAGACAGAAAAGATAAATGGATACGAAAATAGAATGTCATACATGATAGATGCATTACTTTGTCGAAATTTTCTTTTGAAAAATGGAGTCCTAAAAAAGGCTATTGAAGAAAATAAATACCATGTGTAAATTACAAGAACATGCGAGCGTATCTATTCATATGAAAAAAGAAATGTTATATACTCCAGAATAACATTGATTGCAAAGCTATCGACCAGGATTGAATAGATAGTGGTAGAAGTGGGAAAGAGATCGATGATCTTTTTGGATATAGGTTGCATTATCAACAAAACAACGATTACAGGATGGAAAAATTTTAAATTCCTCGACATTTGTTTCTTCGAGCGAGTTGATTTTTATCCTGTTTACTCGTAAGATCTATTTATAAAGGCTTTTTCGCTCGATGCGAACAAAAAATGAGAACGTTATTATTTTTAATGTTCGAGTGATAGCAACGAGAGAAAACGTTTCATATGCATCATTGCAATGAGTCGTTGCTTAATGCAGGACTGAACAAATACAAATTTCATTAAATATAGATCAATTGAAGTGTAAATGTTGAAATACGTATATAGTCGCACTCGGCCAACGATTCTTTTTCATGATATTATCTGATAATGAAATCGACAGCTATCTAAGGTTCCCAAAACATGAGTTTGCATAAAAAAATCAATAATGAAACTACAAAGTAGTATTTATTTCTATTACTCAGATGAGACAAATATTCGGTTACTGGTGTGAGAATCATCTTGAATTGTGCCGTTGCATAGTACCATATACTTGAATAGCCGATATTGATTTTATTCTTTCCTTTTTGACAGCATGGACATATTATTTTGAGTTCGTGACGAACATGGAATGATTGTATCATCAGAAGTTTGTCTCAATTGTAGATTGTTCTCGTATTTTATTTTATTTTATTGTAATTTACACAGTTCTTACACTGAGTAAATTTTGATGCAATCGATCAATACTGATTCTTTTGTTTTGATAAATACATTCTTTAAATTTATGTTGGAATTCGTATATCATTGAAAACTTTTGCCTTTTTTTAGTCAAATATTGAAAAGGTATTCGTTTGGAAAAAGGAATTCTAATGGCCTTGATATAATTCGAAAATTTCATCAGAAATAATTAGAATAATAAACAGTCTATTGAATCAATTTTAAATCGAATATTTTATTTAAGAAAAATTTATTTAATATGATGATCATTCCTTGCTCAAGATTTTGAGAAAACTATCTCTCTCTCTCTATATATATATATGTATACACTTTTTTTTAATCTCAGTAGCAATTAAAATAACAGAGAACTTTCAGAGCCATTCATTGACATGAAACATGTCATACTGATGAGAAGCATGTTAAATTAAAATGTTTATACAACCGAAATTCCGCTTCATTTAAGCCCCCCCCCCCCCCCCCCCCCCCCCCCCCCTCAAAACCGATCTTGGCCCAGAAGCGTTCAAATTGAACGAAACTTACAGGATATGTTAGACTTGGTATGGAAAGGTTATGGTTAAAGTCTCAGCTCTCTATCGTGATGTTTCGCTGAGATATGGAATTGACAAGGGTCAAAAATAGCGAATTTGGCAACCCAGATTTCTCGGTCCAGTTTCATGATATATCATTAATTTTTTTTTGTTAGAAAGAGCATGTGTAGATGGAGGGCACTGCAGAGTTCTTTTTTTTTTAAATTCTTACTTTTTCACCGGAAAACAGGAATCACGAGTTCAATGACGTCAAAAACCCCGAAAAAAGGGGGGGGGGGTTGAATAGAGATCCCTTGTTATCTAGTCATAAAGAACAGTTTTTGAAAAAAGGACTCTGCAGTGCCCTGAATCTTGACATGCTCTTTGAAACAAAAAAAAATTTCAATACACTCTACGGAGCTGGACTGAGAAATTTGGGATGCACGTTTTTGAAAGTGCAAACTGAGAAACACGGAACAACATTTTTTCGACAAATTTTTTCGATTTTTCAGAATTTTTGACGAAAATTCAGTTTTTTTGACAAAGGCTTCCAGAAATCCTGAAAGTTTCCTGCAAAATAGAAGTCTTGGGTAAAAACCTATATTAATTCTGAAAGAGCGAAGAACGGGCTGTCTTCTGGTTCATTTATCTCAGTTTCAGAATTTTCCCGAAAATTGACTTTTTTTGAGGGGGGGGGGGAGCTTAAAAACTAGTTGAACACTATTATATGTAGTGTTGCGTTATCAAAATAAAATTCCGATTGCTTCTTCTAGTAATATGTGCTACAATAGGAAGTGTTTTATGAAAAGATGCAGTATCCATAACAATAATACCTTTCAACGAGACGCTGGAACACAAGATTCATAATTGATACGTAAAATATGACTCTTCATAAAACACAGAAAGTAGTGCATTTAATTGAACGAGATTTCGTTTTCTTTCATCAACTAATCAGGTCTATTATGATCTATCGCAAGTTGAAACATACGTACCACTGTATTTCGATATTCGTATTACTTGATGCTTGTGAAAAAAATATTAAAAACTAAAAGTTGACAATGATTAAATATTTCAGTTGTTGCTGGCGTCTATTCTCCGATCTTCTTCGTCCGTATAGACTCTTGAGAATGAAACCATATGGAATGGTTGATTGTTGACCTCTTGTTAATGTTGACTATGTATTTTACGTCCACTACGAATTCGTGCATTTTGCAACCAAGAGCAGTTGATAAATATAGAGATATAGGCACACTTAATCAGTGATTTGATTCAATATGCATGTTCAATCATATTGGATGATGATGACAACGAACGCAACGATACCCAGAATAAAATTTCTATCTTGGAACCAAGTAGTTGCAACAAATAAATGAAATGATTATGATGATGGATTAAAAAATATGTTTGCCTATAACAACGAATAAAATAAATGGACTGACTCATGTACGAAAATTTGAATCAGCTGAAGTTAGCATACATTCAAAAACAAAAAGAGAAACAATGCAAACGATTTTTTCGAGGTTATTCTATTTTTACCCTTAAAAACATCTCTCTACTCGAAACAATTTCCGTGAAAACAAATATAACTACATGTTGAAATTACTATGGGATTTTCGATGAATTAACAAGTATATTTCTTGAGACTTTTTCTACATCTTATAAAAGTTTTTGTGAATGCTTCTTACGAGAGCTCGGTGGGACGACAAAAAAGTCGTCCCGTCCCACCCCGTGTTCCACCGCCCTCTGTATCGTCCCGTCCCGCCTACTTTTTATTCTTCAGTCCCGTCCCGTCTGATAGGGTTACCAAAAATTTCCGAACTGTTTCATTAGTAAAACACTACCTTTTGGGGCTTGAAACGGTTGAGTCAGTTTTTTTGACCTAAAGCGACACTTCTCTGATGAAAAGTCACAAAAAAGAATTGTTTTTCAGCTAAAAAACGAAGAAAATATCCCTTGTGGGAACCAGAATGAATCCAAAACTCGTCCAGTCTCTTGTCCCGCCGCCCTCTGTCCCGTCCCGTGGAGCTCTGCTTCTTACAGTATTCATAGCAATACTACTTGCCTTGACGAAAAATTTCCATTCAAAAAGAAAAGAAAAACGAAATTGAGGCGAAGTTTTCCGACAATGTTTTTCTGCAATAACTAACCGCAAATCAATGTTTGCAGCTTTCGATATGTCTCACAAGAGATATCAGTAAGAATGGATTGAGAGGTGAAAATCGGAGCAAACCATACCTAACGAAATGAGGCTGCTACTGTATGTTAGTCTCGAAAAGATCGTCTGATTGGTTTTCTTTATTTTATCAATGGCATTATTCAATGTCATATGATAATAAATGTTCCCGTATCTTAAGCAACATGTCTGACTTTGAAATAAGAAGAAAGTCATCATTAAATTTCGATTCGAAAATTTTTCTCGTGAAATATTGACAGCGGAAATATTAACCATTTCTCAAAATTAAAGAGAATAATAGTTCTCAATCCGTAAAAGTCGATGATGTACTTGTTGAATTAATATTCATTAGGAAAGACTTACATATATATATATATATATACATTTATATCGGTGGAAAACTGTGGTTCGTCTATCAAGACAATATTTAACTTTAACATTTAATGAGGGAAAAAATTTATTTGACATAGAAAGTAAAGTGTTTTTTCTTATCGAATGAATTTGCTTTTTAACAGATTTTCAAGGTCGTCAAATGGCGTTGTTCGAATGATTGCTTTAATCATACGTTTTTCAAGTTAAACTGATATCATGTACATTTTATTTTTGTTTGTTCGACGAGCATAATTATATTCACCGGAAAGTTCTCGTTCAGAAGAGCAAGTCATGAAATTTAGCAAAACCTTGACAGACAAAGAGATTTTCATCTCATAGGACTCTCCTACTGGTGAGCAACTATCGAGGTTTGTAGAGTGGAAAATGATTCTTTCATGAGCACATTATATTTTCCAATAAATTTCAAAGTCGCTCCAAAACTATAAGATAATTCTTTAGTTCACTATAGTTCCATTAGCTCGAATACCTTTTTGCGTACAAAAGATAAACTTGGTGATCAATGCATCAGTGTTTCTTGAATATTAACGATTGATAATTAACAATGACTTTGATAAAATGTTGCAAGATCTATTTTTCCTCGAGCATCAATGGCTTAGACCTAGAAAGTATTTGTTTGTTTTCTCTTGAAATTTTCTCTTGATACATTTATGAAATATAATATCTTCATCATCTTCATTGCGAGTTTATTTTTAAATTCGAAATTTCTATACATTCAATCATTATTATCAACTGAAAGAAATATTTATGAAATCTATTTGTAGACTTCTATAGTCATTATGTGTGTGCTATTTTTCCCAATAGTATTGCTACACAGCACATCTTTTGATAACAAGTTTTAAGCATACATGCATTCATCACTTTCGAAGAGTATCTCACAATTGAGGCTGAGTATCTACGTGTATTTTATTTATGATGTTCATTGAAAATATCATTACCATTGTTTCTTCATTACTAAAATGTTTTTCTTTGTTGCCTACATGAGCACATCTATTCTTAAAAGAAGTTAAAGTATACAAATGTTCGATCTAGGAGGACGATGAAAAAAAAAGGACAAATAGGAGAGCAGTGTTCTATACTTGTTACCAATTGGGTTCCTTCAATCCACCAACTAATTGACTTCGATTACGAAAATAATCTTGTCGAAGATTTTCATGTTTATGAACGAATATTGAATAAGCAATAATTGGAAATATATACCAACGTTTAATGCAGAGTTCTTTGAGCCAAAAACGAGTTACTTCCAGTGCCATTTGAAGTTTTGCTTTGCTAAATTAAGTTGAAAATTCAAAAGCGCCAATTGATCAATACCAATTGCAGAAAGTGTAGAACGACGTGTTAGAATACAGTTAATATTTGTCGTTGTTACATAGATTGAGTCATCGATTGGTACTAATCATTGCATGTGATTGGATATTTTTATTTTTTAATAAAATGTATTTTAAAAATAAAATCTAATGAATTTGGTCAAGATTTTTCTGTTCTAAATAATCAGTCCAATCTTATGATTGGTTTCTTCTCAATCCGACAAATACCCAATCACATCCAACAACAACGTATCACTCAAATATCGTTTTATGTTATTTGCATTCTCTTAACTAAATCATGGGCCTTTGCAAATGTCCACAACGCAAAGTGTCCACTTTGTTCTGTTTTAAACATCATGTTAATGTTTGTGAATCGTGTCTTGTTAGTGAACATCCTCAATGTATTGTACGTTCATATGTTTCTTGGTTACAAGATAATGATTATAATCCAAATTGTGCATTATGTCAACAATCATTAAGTGAAACTAGTAATGAAACTATACGTCTAATCTGTTATGATTTATTTCACTGGTCATGTCTAAATGAATATTTTCGTTCGTTTCCGAATCATACAGCGCCTGATGGATATACATGTCCAACATGTCATACGTGTATTTTTCCATCAGCTAATCTTGTTTCTCCTGTTGCCGATCATGTACGAGCTAAGTTATCCACAGTTAATTGGGCAAATAGATTACCGGCATTGTCAATAAATGATACAAGTTTGAACAATGACAAACAACCACTAATTACAGAAACTGAAAATAATGGTTATGTGATTGTAAATCCACAAGTTACTGGTGGAACTAGTGGAGGACAAGTTGGAGGAAATATTGGTTTATCACATCATTCACATCGATCGATTGATATGATACAAAGATCGACGATTTTAACGACAAGAGTAAGTTATTTGTATTTTAATTTGTTTATTATGCAGATGAACTGTTTTGTTTTACCGCTTTTATTTTTTAAATCATCATCGATTAATCATAGAGAATGAATCAAGTGAATCCTTGTTTTAAATAGTAAAGAACTAACACTTAAATTCATTAATATAGAAGAAAACCATTCCAAATCGAGTGAACATTTTAAAACTATTCTAAATATCAATTTTGTTTTGTTTTTGAATTATGATTTTAAAAAGTAATTTAATAATAGTTCGTTTTTAAGCTCATCGAATTTTTCCGTTCTCAGCTTTTTGTTGTGGAAAAAGTTCGAATCAAAATATTTACATAGAAAAAATAATAATATCTCCAGTGAATGATAATCAGTATCATTTTCTATTAAATATATTATTTAAAATTTTACTAGTTTCGATTTCTAACCAAGAGACATAGTAGTGCGTGATACATTTGTTTACCTTATTGAAAAGAATCGATTAACCAACTATTGTACGAATATACTCCTATTCTTATGAATGCATCATATTCAGTTCACCACTGGCGTGTTGAAGTCAGTGCAGACGTACGGGTAAAACAAAAAAATTCATGACTGTCACACCGTTTGAATGAGGATGAAAGATAATATAGGTTTATGTTGCATACTCTGAAAAGTCTTACACTTTTCACGATTCATGAATGAGAAAAAAGAGCAATGGTGCTTCGTTAAATCAGCCAGTTAAAACTTCTTTCATTTAACTCTTATTAATTATCAGTCACACAAAATCATATTGCACCCAAGTGAGAACACTGATGGAGTGGTCGTTGATTCTTATCAGTCAACACGGGTAGTTTTCGTCGAAACCAGGGTTAATTTTCTTCTTCATGAAATTGAAGAGGCTCAGTAGAAAACTTCCATTACAAATTGAAAATATTTGAAACGGATATTTCCTTGAACTAAGAGTATTTATTATTGACCAATGGATTAATTCCCATTCAACTGTTATACACGGTAGCGGCAAAAATTCATTGAATGAATTTCATTTTTCCGTACTGAATAAGTCATACGAAGAACGTAAATATTTAGTTCCTAAAATGCAGAACATGTTTGCTAACAAGGATTTCAAAAAAACTCCGATACCTATCATTTCCTAGACATCTAGAATTTTTATAAAGATAATTGTTTTAAATTTGTTTTTTAGCCACCGCTATTGGATTCTGATGAAGAAGACAAATACAAACGTCGTAGTGTTCTAACATGGTTTGCTCGATGGTTACGTTCACGACAATCAACAAATCGCAAAGGTGCCCTAACGACTAATCGAACATCGATGTCTCGAATTCGATTTACAATCTATATGATATTAATAATTCTGTTTGTGTTCATTACAATTATCACTGTTTTATATCACCTAACACGTGGAGATGATAATGATCATTTGGATCGTATCAATGACCCACAATTTAATCCATTAAATAATCCATTTATTCGTGTTGGTAGTCGATTTTTAAAAAATCCTTTAAAAGATTCGAACTCACTTATCAATAAAGATCACTTACAGTGAAATATTTCTTAAAACATCATTAATCCTTCTTTTCATCTACCCATTTATTTTATTTCACGTTTTATTTCTTGTTTTTTTCTTCTTGTGTATATTGGCAGAATTTTGTTTTAAGTAAAAGAAAAAAAACACAATACTAAACATGCTCATTTATTGTCTCTCTAGGAAATCAGATATATAAAAATAAATATATGCATACATATATATATATATACAGGTTTCTAGATGAATATTATTCGTCGTTTTCTTTCAACTTCAACTGAAAATAGTACGTATACTATTTCATCACGTCTTCTTAATCGTAATCCACGTACACTCGAATGGCAAAATCTACAATGGCGTTCAACGGGTTGGCCACTACAATACCCATCGAAAGATTATTTATATCGTGCGCGACTTCTATCATCTGGCAGACATTTATTAGCACAAATCGATCATTATTATACGGGTAACGTTTGTGTACAAGTAACAACACGTGAATGGGCCATTCGAAAGCATTTAGCTACGTGTAAAGATCGTTCAGTTGCATATAATCTCGCATTGATATTGGCACAACGTGCAGAAGAATGTGGAATAACAAAAATACATTTCGGTCATCCACATGATCGAAAATATGAAAAATCACCACGATTACAATTTTTTTATCGTGGTCTAGTGGATTCAAATATTGAATTCGAAGAAAGAGAAGCTAGTCAAACTCAAATGACAAGAGATTCCATCGATGGTGTTAACTATGATGAACATGAACGTGATGTTAGATATACAACACCAAATATACATTATCCACCAGATCATTATCAAGAGAAATTACATTATTTTCAATTAGGATTGAAGAAAAATGCTGAACTATTATTGAATGATGAAACAAAGAAAGAAGGCGAAGTTTCTTCGTCATAGATTTGATTGTTTTGTTTTTATTCTTTCACTAATATTCAGATAATAGATTCGTTGCGAGACAATCATTTTTGTTTTCTTCATAGTAAAATTTTGTACATTTACGAAATAATAATGATAAAAAAAACGAAAAATGACATCTTAGCATGTCTTACATTTATCCGAAATTCAAGTATTGTATCAAATCGAGTTCTGTTAAAGATCCTTTCAGTGCGGTTCGAGCAAAAGAATTTATCTATGATTGAACTTCATCTATGTATATGTGATACAACAGATATGATGGAGAAGGGGATGCGAGAGAGAGAGAGATCATTTCGAATTTCAATCCGATCGATGTTTCTAGTTTTGATATAAGCTGTACACTTTTGAATTCGACATTAATGATTCTTATTATTGTAAAGTCATTGTCGTACAAATTTGTTCTTCGTCAGTAGATCTGATAATAATATTCGTCTCAATAGAGAAATTTTGTATCGGCATAGTCCGTAACATGCATAATCTCTTATTGATATTTGAATTCTTTTGATTATTTTTATCTTAATCTTCAGTTAAAAGAAAAGTGTTATTTTTGCATTTATTACATACAGAGATACATTTTGAGAATAGAAATAAGCAAAGAACCTGTACTAATCTAATTTCATTATGGTGTATCTTTGTTAACATTTTCGAATTGAAATTCAAAAAATAGTTTCTCGCATCGCATAATACCATTTGCATGGTAACACTATCATCTTCGATTTGAAATATTTCCATCGTCATCAACCAAGAGTTCAACATTTTTTTAAAGTATATTTACAGTTTACTCGAGTCCACATGATGTACATATTATTCCTGCCTGGAACATGTTTGCTAAGATACGAATTTTCTTCGTTAACTAGAATTAAATCATTAGAAGTATCAACAGTTTGCAGAAAATGTGACTTCTTCACTGAAGATAAATTACTATTTCTTGCATTATAACAATAAACTCAAAGTTTTTCTTATTTATAGTCTCTAAGTTATGGGAGTATATATAATAGTCTGACTGTTAAAATGTGTTCTCTTCGTACTCGTCTGATTTCTATATGGATTGTATTTTCTTTCGTTAGATGAGCATTGACTTAAAGTTCGATTTCTCAACATAGAACTGAGCTCGATCCCATGAACTACAGAAGTACATCTTCAAAGACTTTTTTCATGAGCACTATTGGATTGTATAAGAAATTTAGTTACACTAACAAAGATCGAGTCATCTTACATCAATATCTTATTAAACTATGAATATTTTGTCATTAGGAAATTTTCGTTCTCACATCTGTGAAATTTGCGTGCTTGAAATCTATATAGATTGTGTACGGAAATAGGTTAGTTTAGTTTTCTAAAATTTCAGATGCTAACTCGTCTAATCTCGCGTACTTTACCCTTATCCATATCAACATTGCAGCAATCTCTTCGGTGTTTATCATTAACATCTATTCATTATAAACGCTCGCATGCAGATATACGTGAAGGAGCTGTACGTGAAATAAATCTACGTCCCGAAAATATTCAAACACCACTAAGTATTGATGTCGATAAATATTATGGTGGTCCTGGCCAAGTTCGTGAAACAGATTTTGAAAAATTAATTGGTGATGCAAATAATCCTGAAGTTCTACAAGTTAAATACGAAGATTTACCCATCGTTCACATGAAATGTACACGTAACAATACACTACTCGATGTTAGTGACTGTACAGGTCAACAGATATTTCGTACATCATGTGGTGTTGTTGGTTTTCATAATGCAAAAAAAGGCACAACAACAGCAGCACAGGCTGTTGGTATACATATGGGAAGTAATCTATTACGACGTAATATGAAGCATGTACGAGTGGTTGTTAAAGGTATTGGTCCAGGACGTTTGATGGCAATCAAGGGTTTACAACTAGCTGGAATCGATATTGTTACTATAACTGATAATACTAGTATTCCGACAATGCATGTTGGATTACAGAGACCAAAGAAAATGAGACGTGTCTAGATAGTTTTCTTCTTTTTTTGTTTGTTTTTTTAGATGTCTACTCTATGTCCCAGTAGTACCACGTCGTCGATGCGATCAACGCTGTCACGTCGAAAATGGTTTATCGATTTACAAATGCGTAAACATGAACGTTTAGCCGTTGCAGTAACAACAGCAAGTGCTGATAGTACTTCAGGATCGTCAACGACAACTGCGAATGCTCTCCAATTAACACCAGTTGGTTATAGTGATAACAGAATATCCGATTTACCAGTACATGGTGATGATGATCGTTTAATCGCCAAACGTTCATGGGATATAGCATTACAACCAATAAAACAACTACCAATGAATATGATTTTTGCATGGATGGCTGGAAATACATTTTCACTCATGTCAATTATGATTGTTGTTATGTTATTTATGAAACCAATTCAAGTGAATATATTTTTCTTTGATGCAGTTTTCATTTCATTTTTCCTCTTTTGCTTTAGTCCATCTTTTCTCTTGGTTCAGCATTTGCATCACTAGAACATGAAGGCTTTGCTGGCAATATATGGATGCATAAAATTATCTACCTTTTGGGTAATTTAACACATTTAGCATTAGCTCTATACAAATGTCAATCGATGGGTCTATTGCCAACCTATAATTCTGATTGGATCGCATTTGCTGATCAGCAAACACAAATGGAAATGACTGTTGGAGGATTTTCTTACTCTTAATTAATTGTTTTCCTTTTATTCGTTCCATTGTTCTCATGATTTAAGCACACAAATAAAACAAATTAGAAAGAACAGAAATGCCTTTCATTTCGAAATGAATCCAAAAACATTTCGACAATGATTGATTGTTACTAATTCTTCTTCTATAGCTACATCTTAAACGATATGTTGTTAGTAAATAAAAATGACTGAAAGAAAAAAAACATCTCATAACGATTGTGTAGCAGTATGATTTTTCGGCTTTCAAAAACTTTCCATTGAATTCGCTTGAACGTTACTAATTCTAACCATAGATTACTAAACAGCAAAATCGAGCATTCAATAGTGCATAGGATTGGAATATTTGTACATGCGATCACGACTAATTAATTTTGTTCCCAAAAATGAATTTATTTCTAATGAATATTCATTTCCAGTTGATCATGAACAACTAGAAGAAGTTTTACTATATATTGAAAAAATATCAATTGTAAAAATGACGAAGATGAAGTTTATGTTCGAAATTATTTGCTCTTTTCAAGGTGCTAAGTAACAAAACTAAGAACGAACAAAGTTTGAAAATCGTACTCTATCATAGACTCGAATGTGAAAAATTGTGTTACAGACGGGAAAAGGCCACTTGATTGTATGAATTGAATTTTTATTTTTTTAGATTATATCACAGTCTTTAGATTCAATTGAATATTTCTCTAGTTCATCGATAAATATTGAATGTGAATTTCGGTCGTCATTTAATTATAACATTAGTTTTCGCACCATATTTATTACCGTTCATGTGGCACTTGATAGACATTATAAATAAAGACACGTGATAAAAGCAAATAAACAGATGATCTTGAGTTGACTTATCCCAAGATAAAAATAAAGCATTACCGTTGACATCATACTGACATCATCTCTATCTACCAGTAATTATCAACAGTAATTTTCATGGTGAAATATGTTTTCTTTCTAAGACTTTCTTGTTGCGATTAGCGTATGCTCTTCTCTAACTGAATCAGATAATTAGAAACGGATCAAAGAGTTTTTGTTATATCTCATTCTGAATTTTAATTTTCGTTCGTGTCGAATCAGAGAGAGGGAAAGATTTTGTTTTCCGCGTAACTGTTCGATCATTCATGGTCAGTAATAAACTATTTGTAGATTTGATTTAGAAAATTCGATTTCAATTTATTGAATGATCAATGTCTAATATCAACAAATACTTGCACTATTATTATCATCATCATAGGAAACATAGCATTGACAACTCGTGCGTTCCCTTTTGTCAGATCGACATAGTTTCGGTTTCGAATAATGTCTCGATGACTTTTTCCGACGATGACTATTTGATAACATAGATGTTAATGATTTATCAGAATGATGATGCCTATGAGTTAATGCTCGTTGTCGATCGTCATTAGTAATTCTCTTTCTTGACGATGAATAGTATTGTTTATCTAGATATGGGAAATCATGATGTCGCCAATATTAATAGTACGTTTTACCATGTGATCGTGGATTCCATAGTAGAATTGGGGCTCTATTATTACAATTCGCTGATCGTTGTGACGAAGACAATGCACATTTTTGATTGAACCCTGAGACGAAAGATTCGAGTGCACATTCACGAGGTGATTTTGATTTATCGTACATTTCTTCATAATCATATTCATATTTGTGTTGTTGTTTATCGCCATCACCTTTTGTTCTCTTAGTGTATCGATTTACATCAGTTGTTCTTTTAATGATCTCAGATATTTTTAAAAGTGCATCTATAATCGCTTTTTCAGTCTGATACCGGTGCACTGAACGAAATTTCTTCATAAGAATGCAGAAAAAAAAGCAATATGACTATTGTACAAAATTAAATCATGATATTATCTTGAATAGGCGCCAATTCTAGAATGAAATTTCAGTAGTATTTCTACCAGAGTACAACTTAATCAAAAGAATTTTCTTTTGCCAAGAGATGAATGTTATTGAGTGCTTATTAAATTGTTAAGTTCAGACGATCGTTTCAAAATTAATGTTGAATACCAATTAGATAAATTACTACATGGCTAAACATTGTTTCCTGTTATAATTGATGAGCGTGAATTACATTTAGTCTTACTCATCTTCTAATTTTGTTTAGATCGAAGTTTTCCCACGTGGCCACTTTTTTTTCGACTTCATCCTATTTGCACGCTTTTTGATATAATAGCTATGTAAATATATAATACTTTTTATTTAATCTGTGATTATTGTTCAGAAGCATCTGTGAAACATTTTCCGGATGTCTACGCTTTTGTGTCAGTCATGCATTTAGTTCTTTTCAATTCGAATAAAGACAATAAATTACAAGACTAAATAACAAGTCAAACATGAGCAACACACACAGCTACTTACTACTTTACTGTTTTACTATATGGAATCATAAATATTGACAAAGAGAAAATGTTTTCGTTTGAATCATATCGTGTTGAATTGAATGATTAATATTCTTCGAAAATATTATCTAAGTTTATGTGATACGGAAAGCAGCAGCATTCCTGCTGAAAAAAGCGTCATTATCGATCATGGCAAATAGTTGGTGCTCCTTGGATGAAACTTGAACTCCTTAGTGTTGGATGTTACTTTGAAACTTCGTTATTGATAGTAAACTAAAATGATCGAGAAAATTTTTCGTAGATCAAATGATGCAGTAATTTGTTCCATTTACATCCTTTTATAACATGACTGGTATAAAGCAGCAGCAATCGAGATATGTGATTCGCAATTGTCTTAGAATCAAAAATGCCATTCTAAGTTTGATTACTATAATTTATAACACAGTAAGAAATTGAACTGAGAAAAAAATTGTTTCAACTAATTGTCATTCTAGTCACACAAACAACACTGTTTTACACCTTGTGTATAGAAGAAATCGTGTTGAATAAATCAATTCTCATTCAAATTCATTTAATTTGAATTAAGGCCAATGACATATTTATTGATGTTCATCTAATCATCAAAAGAAATCGTTAAGACTTTCGATGTATCAAAGAATGAACGTAGGTTTTATTGGCAATTCAGTATAAATATGTTTAGAAGTCTTTATTTTTATGGAATACTTTCTGAATAGGATTTGAAAAAAAAAGTTTTGGAAAAAATCGACTTGACGCATCCAGAGAAAACACTATTTAATATAAAGAGCCAGAAACTTTACGGAAATATCTTGAAAATAGACGTTCTCTTGATTCACTAAGTCAATTTCTCAAAACATTTCCCCAATACATCATTCAAACACGACTATCGAAAGATATCATCAAAAATGTGTAGGATCTTGAACCAAACAGAGTTTATTCTGAATCACGTAAAATGACTTTTTTTCAAATGTTCTCTGACATTCTCCTGAATTATCTCAATGCTTAGCCAGTCTGAAGGAAGAACTACACCGACGACATTGCACTGTGTATCACTACACTACAATGACTAATCGGAAAACAAAAATCGAGGACAGTCAAGGGAGTGACTAGGTGGCAGCTTCCGACGAATGTTTTCATGAATGGTCATTCAAAAGATCTTCATATTCTTCACGGAAGTTATCTGATAAGGTAATGAGTTCCGTCTTCTGTATAAAACTGGATACACTTTAAGATGCAGTTACTGTCGGATCAATTCGTAGTATCGGTTGAGCAGCATTCTCTGGAACTAGGTCATAACTCTCGTGCAATAACTCACAGATGAATCATATCTTTTTTGATATCTCTCATGTGTTTGGATACAATCATAGGTATTGTATTTTTCACGACATTTTTTGTAATATTAGATTAACTCTCAAATTAAATGTGATGTGGTCACTTTTCAGTAGCAAGAATATAATTCTAATTTGAATAATTTAGAAGAATAATGTAGAATGGTAACTTTATCAGTAGCTTCATATATTCTCAATTTCGAGTATGAACTGATAAATAAAGAAGATAATCAATATTCGTCAACATTTAGCAGCGTATTTATTAATTTTTAGTGTATATAAGTTACTTTGTCTTCTTGAGAAAAAGCAATCAATTTTCTTGATTTATACACACGTATTAGTCGAACTATTCCACACAGTTGATGATGCACAAGCACAAGCATTTGATGTTAGATTATTCCATAGCATATTTCCAGGACAAATGCAATGTCCTAAATAACATACAAGATTACTTGAACAAGCATATTGTCCTGGGCATGTTCCATTGAATGAATGTTGACCTGTACATCGTTGTCCATCCCAAAAATGACTTGCTTGACAATCACACATGTATGCAATCGACGTTGAGTAGCAATTGCAACCAGTGCTTATCGTTGGACAAGATAGATTTACTGTTGTATTACATTGAAAGTCATAATCACAAGAAACAGCATAGGTTTTCTAAGACACAGAAAAAAAAGCATGATAATAGAAAAAATCTAGAAAACTATAACGAAGAAGTCTTTCAAACAACTTTTTGTTGACACCACAATGTTGTTACATTATCCCAATAACTATACTGATTGCATACACATATTGATGATACGCAAGATAGACCTCTCACAGTATCACAGGGTTTCGAAGTGCTACACGATTCCCATCCAAGAGCATCTAAAAAGAAGCATGTATCATATCGTAAAAACAATATTTTTGAATCTGCCACTTTACTCTGTACACATATAGAACCGTTCCAATAAGATGTTGAACTACATTGACATTGTGTACCTTTTATTATTCAACATAAACACATATGAACTATCAATTCTTACAAAAAAAAACTATCCTAACGATACCTGAAGAAGTTCCAGTACATGTTAGACCTAACCAATTTTGACAATCAAAGTTTGTCTTACAAGTATCATTATATGTTAAACGAGTGATACATTGACCTAGAGTTGCACTGCCCGATGCTGTATCCAAATAAGTAACATTATCACAGACACAAATATATTGACCTGTCGTGCATGTTTGATTAACAACAGAATCACATGTTAAAGTTGGTCGACACGGTATACTACCGCAAGGATCACCATAATAGCCATAACCTTGACATTCAATTCCGTTCCATGTTTGATATAGACCACATGAACAATTTTCTACTGTTGAATTCCATTGAAAATCTCCGATACATATACATATACCAGCAGGACACCACAGCATACGTGAAGCATCGCATGAACGAGAATTCATATAGCAGGATTCGCCGTAGAGTAGATACGGTTGCGTTATTACTTTAGGCAGTGATATCCAATAGCCAAGGCCACCTATAGACCAATATTAGATTTACAATGGTTTTGTTTTCTATTTTGCGATGCTGTTTTTCCTTCAATGAATTTTTAGTCATGCTACTGCAATTTCGATGATCTATCGTTTTTTGTCTCTGTAATTTATGTTAATCAAAACGACGTTTGTTCTTGACGACAATCAATGTATTAGGATTGTTCAAAGAGAAATAGGCGTTCTTAAAAGATTACACTACCTTGCATGCTGCAAATTCTAAAAGTTACCACAGTGATATGAAAATCAAATTGACTTCGCTGGAATCTACATCGATTAATCCCGAATGATAAAGAATCAGTATTTATTCATCTAGTCTCATAAAAACCTAGTAGACAGAAATATACAGCATTGTCCTATAATATTGATGAAAATCTATTACACTTCTGCACGACTAGCTTAGTTATGGTTACAAAAATGAGAACAATGTGAGTAGTATTTTTTCCTGTGACAAGCACTAGAATCGAATATTCAAACATCGATAACTTGATAATAATTCATTTTCTTTTCACAAAAATTAATACATCGTTTTCTAATGTAAACAGTATTTCAAATGATACTGTCATCAGAAATTTTATGTTTCACAGCTACTTCGTAATCAATTATTAGCAATTAGGTTCAAGCAAGAATCCATTACGTAGTTCAAGAATTTATTACTTTGACATAATTTTATAATGACAAACAATAATATTGTCTTAGAACTTCATAAATGTCTCTTCTTTACTCAACTTACCAATATTCTTATATTAATAAATAGTAACATTCATGAAAAAAAAATTAAATCGTTTTTGTAATTACGAAACTAAAATCTCAATTAAAGTTTTCTTCGACAGCACATCAATGATTTTCACTTACCAATTCCTCCAGCTAATGCTAATACAATTACACTTGTTACAAGAGCTGTTTGCCATCTTCTTGTTAAGCAAGTGTTTTTACTTGCCAGTTCTGAACGCAACGATTTTCTTAAGAAATCATCATTGACAATTTCAATTTGCATAAGTGTTTGTTCTTCAACTTCACCATTTTTTTCCAGTAATTTTGGAAACCGAACATCTGTTGTTGATATAGCTGATGGCTGACGAAGGGTTGGTCTATTGGTAAGATCACTATCAATGCTGTTCAAAGGTATTAATTCTTGTTCATATGAAATTGAAGTAGGTGATACTTTCATTTTATTCTGTCTTTATTGTCACACGCTTGGTCAAACTGATTTAAAATCCATCAATTTATTTTTGACAAAATTTTGTTTCAGCTATTAGTATAATAATGGACGAATGAATTTTGTTGTTTTCATTTCCATTAAGTAAATGCAGAGAATATATTTGAATGAAGCATTGAACAAACAATGGTTTCCGAATACAATCCATGGACAACAAGAAAAAGATTTGACAATGGTGAATTATGATGTCTTTATGGCAAGTCAAGCTTCTGATTACATTATACCAATAATCAGTGATAAAACTTACAAAAACTAAAAATTCATTTTTTTATTGACACATCATTTAGATTTTATTTTTGACGAACGAAAAGAGTCAAGTCGTATGTTGGAATAACGGTACAATGCGAGGTGCGTAAAATTGACATCAAATACATAAGGAAATATGTGTCAACATATTCGATTGTTTTACTGACAAAAATATGACTAAGTATATACAACTGATATTTTTAACTTGAAAAAGAAAATAGATTGTCGATGTAAGTGCCAAGATGTTTCTTTGTTGCATAAGAATTATTCGAAATCTGATGGTCGTGAGTGTCTGCTTCATAACGATGAATTTCATTGGGTGCATCGTATTTCAGAGAAAAACGACAAATTAATTTATTATTTTGCATCCAATCAATCTACATTGGACTGGGAAAATAATATTGTCGAAAAAAATGTTCAGCATTGAAAATTAAATAGGTATCTTCTAACTTATAATACAGGTTCTCCGTCAAATAAGCTAGTCACAATTCAAGAAAAAAGCAGAAACATTCGTATTTATTGCTGAGCAATTAATTCATTCGGTAGTTCCCATGACAATCATTGATAAACGCGTTATTTACAAGTGCTTTATTTCTTTTATTGCATAAAGGACCCCATGACCTTGCGACCATAAAGGGACAACAGAATAGCCCAGATGAATGAATCCAATACCGAACCCGATCGGATCCTACGATCAGATGAACTCCTACGGGAATCCGGGTTGTGGAGCCACTAACTGATCCGACGGAGAAACCTATTTTCTTATTTGTGTACGAATAAGCATTTAATCCCAATAGTAGAGGCCTGTTAGATCATACGATGAAATCTAATCGAGTTCCGATAGTAGGATTCGACAAAATCCAACACTAGGGGTCTAAAAGCCGGATTGCAACCAGGAATCCGATTGGATTTCGTCGGATTAGAGAATCTCCGATAGAAGCATGATCGGATCCAATTGTTGGAATGATCCTCCTGGGAACATCTAATAACAACAAAATGAAGAGGAAAAAGAAAACAATTGAAAAGAGAAAGTGAAGGTCATGACAGCATAGAAGATAACACTAGAACATCAGAAAGTATCAGAAGATTTGGCGAACAGCTCTAGTTCATCGGAGTTAAGTTCGACGATTGAATCTCCTGCACCTCCATATTCTTCCAACCATTGAATAGATCTTGTAAGTACGTCCACATGTGGAACAAAGCATTTCGACCTTCTAAGATATTTTATTTTGATATTGCCTTGTTGCCACTGAGATCGGATATTGTTAAGCCAAAATTGTTCTCGTAATAGCTTACCATCGACAGAGTAAATAGACTTGCCATTATTTTTAAATATTTAGTCCAATTGCTAGAAACATGATTTTCAATATAGATTTCTGATTGTAAGCAACCGACGAGAATAGATCATTCCACTGAAGACAATGGCATAGTCTTTGTCAAGAACTAAATAATAATGCGATAAATCATTTATTTGAGCACGAGCAAATAAAGGAAATAATACTAATAGCCATGTAATAAAAGGTAGGACTAATGTGGAGAAGAGTATTGTTCTCAAAAGAGGAGAAGTCGTTTTATTAAATCTAATAGAACTTATCATAGATACTTGCTGTCTAATTTTGATTCGACATCAATTGATCATGTTACCCCAACTTATTTTAGTTATCACAGCCAAGATACTGATATATTTTAATCCATTCAATCTCATTATCTCCACAAAAGATTCGTGACATAGGTTTTGGGTAATTAGCGTCAAGGGCAGAAAACATAGTTTGTGTCTTAGTATAGCTATTAGGTTGAACAGAAAAAATAGCATGAAACTTGAGCAAAACAAGTAAATGATTTAGACGACGTTCCAGGGCAATAAATTCATGTTCTGTAAATCGAGTACCGATTCTTACTGAAATCACAGCTGCTGAATCATCAGGAAAGAAGAAATAGATTGCCATGCAAAAAACTGTTCCAATCAGAATGATAAGTAATGAATAAAATCGGAGTAACATGAGAGCCTTGAGGACTGCCTCTTTTAACAGGAAACCAACGAGATTTCTCCCAACCATCTCTATAACAGTTCGTCTGATATATAGCCAAACAACGATCCATTTAATATCTGCCTTTGAGATACACATTCTTCGTAGCTTTCTTAAACATTCTGCGAACCATAATTGATCGAATGTGGATTAGACATTCACAATCACTGTCGCAACAGGTGAACTATTAGACATATAAGAAGTGAGTTGCTCTAAGAATAATAGTACTCGAGTTTGAAGTATTCTTTCAGCGAGGAAACCAGATTGCGTGTATCGGGAATTAATGTTTTGTCTCTAAAAATTTTCAAAAGACGATTGAGATATAATCTTTCCTGAATTTCTAAAACAGAATCGGTCAAAGAAATTGCTCTTGTTTGATCAGGAGTACAAATAGCAGCTGTTTTAGCTAGCAGAATAATTCTTACGTCTTTGAATTAATCAGGTATTTGAAACGTACGAAATGAATAATTATATAGTTTCACCATAAAATGTCAGTAATTATCCGGTAGTTGATTGAGAAGATACGGAGATATTCCATGTACATCACACGAATGTTTTTTCTTACGTATTTTAACAATTTTCAATACTTCTGCATAAGTTACACTTAGAATTGAAGAATTATCTTCTAGATTCAAACGCAGAAGTGAATCGGAATAGGGATGTGTTCTTATGACGTTAGGTTCTTCAAATAAGCTTTCATGATACCCAGCAGCTAACTGCACCATTGATGAAGCATTACTCTCTATTTGACCAGATGGTAAAAAAAAATACTTTGAGTACTGATTTTTGTTTCCGGAAATGTGTTTTTGATTTACTACAAAACATCTGCGCCGAATCGACTGATTTGTTTCGATTTGAGAGTTGTTTTGCTAGTTGATTTTGTTGAAATAGCTTTAATTCCCGACGAACATCATTTCGAATTTTAAGGGACTCGATTTTCAATTTCATGTCATCTGTTCGTTTTGCTCTGAATGACAATGTACGGCTGTGTGATAGTTTGCTTCTCACTTCAGGTGAAATTTCTGATCTTGCCAATTTTAATGGGCGTGTTCTCGTACATCGAGCGGCGAGTAACGAAAGAAATCTTGTGAAATTATTATAGGTTTCATTCATATTAAATGCACACCATTGTTTTTCCAATAATGTAAATGTATATGATAAAAAAGGAGAGAACACAGGGCATGAAGTATGACTAGTCATATTTTTTCGTTTTTCTTCCAAAGCAAAAATGAGAATGATAGGTTTATGATCACTAGTGTTAACACCTTCATGAACTTGTACAGTAACTGGTGTACCTCTTACAAATGCGTAATCAATAGTTCTATTTGATCGAAGTCATGCACTCGTATCGGGAATTGCAGGAAATAAATCCAAGTCATGAACCCACTTTATAAGTCTATATCTGCTTTATCACCATCTTCTGTAAGATCAGTATTAAAATCACCACAAATGATCGCATTGGTTACAAAGAAAGATGATAGATCATTCCATGACCATGCTTTTCTATCCGGGACATAGACTCGAAATAAACGTAAAGTTTTATCTAGGTGTAAATCAAGCACACATACATTAGTAAGAGGACAAGGAACACGAGCAATAGGAATAGTTTATCGAACCAAAATAATTACACCACCATGAGGATTTTCTCCTCCTTGATACAATAAATAGTGATTTGTAAAGGTGGTATGTATGATACTTTGATCGAATTTACTCATCTTCCAACAGCACTATAATATCAATATTGTATGATGAGAAATGTAAATAAACTTCATCCCATCATAAATCTCAACCACGGACATTAAAACATAGAATATGTATAAGTATATATGTTAGTCGCACTTCATGTTTTGAGATTGTTTCCCTATTGTCTAAAAAAGTAGAACAGTAAAGGAGAAGAGTGCCATTCATCTATAATTGAATGTAATAGCAAAGAATCTGCACTTGACAAACCTCGTTCACCAGCTTTTATAATTGAATTTCTCATTTCGGCTTCACATGGGTCACTATTACTTGGAATAAATAGAACTGCATTTGGATCCGAAGATATTAGGTTTTTCTATTGCAGAACTTGAGATCTCGAGAATTGTTATGATATTTAAATAAAAGTTCAGAGATCATACAACTGCATACTCCTAAATCCTCACCTCTTTGAATTTCCGATTACATTACTTGTGATATATTTGTGATAAGAATCTTAGTTTCCTGTTGTATCAAAGTTTGTTGAGCCAGCTGATTCTTCAGCATTGTAACTTTAAATTTCAAATCAGGTATTTCTTGCGCATATAATCTACCTCCCTGAGACATTTCTTCTTTAAATTGATCAAAACATTCACAAGTCTGATCACATTCTTCTATCATAATTTCTTGTAACTTTTCAAGCATTCCAATGGTATCAACATGATTGTTGCTGGTAGTTAATGCATTACTTAGAGACGAATTATAAAGCCAAGGAAAATTCAATATATTGAAATGCACATTATTTTTCACAGGTTGAGTAACTTGAACATTATTTCTAGCTGTTAGAAGAGTACGAGTTGAAGCAACTCGACAATCTTTAACTTTTGGGTATTTATTACATCACTAGACTTGTGATCTGCACCACAACTAATACATTTGGGAACAACTTTACAGTCAATGTCTTTAATATCAGCAGACTTTGCTCCGCATGTTTTGCATACTACTACATCTTTTTGTGGACAATTTTTCTGGAAGTGACCAATTGACATACGTCGAGAACATATTTATACTTGAGTTAAAGACATATTTTACTACCGGATACTGGATGAAATGCACATATACATATTTTATTTCTTACAATTCATTGCGTACATTATTCAAGTTAAATTCCACTTTGAATAATTTAAGATCTTTGAGATTATAATTTTTCAATCGAACTACATGGACTACTTGAGGAAATTGTCGTTGAATATCCTGAACAAATGCATCCCAGTTGGCATTAAAAGCAACATTTTGAAAAAAAACAGATTATCGATGAGAAATAGAAGGCATCTTTCGGCTATATTCTTTTCCAGCAAGTTGTGCAGTCCAGTTTCCACGATCCAGTAAAAATGCAAAAGATTGTATGTTTTCCACAAATACTAAAAAATTATACTCAGCAACAGAAGAATTTACCTATGTTCTACGGTAACCCATTACCAGAGTCCTGCGGGACAGTCCCGAATCCCGAAAAATCCCGTTTCTCCCGTGGGACGGGACAAATCGAAAAAAACAATGTCCCGAATTCTAAAATCTCTATATCTAAACCTGTTAGGCATTTGGCCCTTTTTTATCATAAAATCCACAATTTAAGAGAAGCTCAAAAAACGAATCTTTAAAACTACGAAACCTAAAAAGGTTCTTACTGTGTATCCAGGATAAGAACAATCTTCTACGAAACGATTTTTTTAGGTTCCCTACAGGAGAAAAAGGTTTCGTTGAAAAATACCGAACCTTTAGAGTTTCATCTTAAACCCTAATGATTTTTTCATAAATCCTTATGGTTTAGTAGAAAACCATTTTTTTTCAGTGTATTCTACCTTATGCCAATAGTCCAACATCTACGTCTACTCCAATTCCTACCTCAAGTTGTCTGCAGTCTTCACATTTACTCCGAGCCAAGGTTTTGGAATGTTTTCCATCCATCTCAACTATCTCCGCCATTTAACTCAACCAATTTCATCCCCCCCCCCTCCAAGATTTCTCCGATTCTGTGCTTCTCCAATATCAACAATCCAGTTTATCTCATTTAATCGAATCCTTTTCTCAAGTCTTTACCGATATCCCTGGACGCACGAAAAAAATCCAATATTATATTGATCTTCTTCCAGGCATCAAACCGCGTAATTCCGCTCCATATCGTTATGCACATACGCGTCAGGAAACCATTGAGGAAAAACTTGATGAAATGCTTGAGCAGAAGGTCATCGCCCCTTCCAGATACCCCTGGGCATTCCCAAAAATAAAGATGATACAACTCGCTTTTTCATTGATTATCGAAAACTTAACAGAGCTACAGTTCGGGACGCTTACTCTACCACTCGTATTGATGATACCCTTGATGCCCTACAACTGGCACATTACGTATCCACTCTTGATCTTCGTTCTGGTTACTGGCAGGTTGTACTAGATCCCGAAAGTAAACCGATCACGGTCTTTGTTACTCATAAGTACCTATTTGAATGTTCGGTGATGCATTTTGGTCTCACGAACGCTCCTGCTACCTTTCAACGTTTGATGGATATTGTTCTAGCCGGTCTCCGATGGCAATGCTGCTTAGTTTATTTGGACGACATTATCGTTTATTCCCTAACCTTAGAGCAATACCTGCACGATCTTAAGTGCATGCTTACTGCCATTGCTGACTCCAACCTTACCCTTAAAGCCTCGAAGTGTAATTTTTGCCGATAGGAGATGCGCTTTCTGGGTCTCCTTGTTACCCAAGAGGGTCTAAAACCAGACCCCACCTTAAAATCAACTGTAACCCAATTCAATCAGTCCACCACAGTTAAAGAAGTTCAAGCGTTCCTTGGTTTGACCGGATGTTATCAAGGACTCATTCATAATTATGCAAAAATCGCCGAAGCGCCTCTTCGACTTCTTCGATCGCATAGCTCTTCGACCAACAAAAGCTCTATCGAGCGGAAGGTCGAATGCGATACCGCCTACTATACCCTGAAACACCAATTGATCTCCGCACCAGTTATGCGTACACCTAGGTTTTCATTTCCCTTTATCCTCGAACTAGACGCGTGCGACTACGATATCGGTTGTGTTCTCACTCAGGAATATGACAACCATAAATATGTTTTCGCCTACGCAAGCCGAACACTCTCCAATACTGAACGTAATTACAGCTAAGTCGAACACGAAGCCCTCACCATTTTGTGTGGGCTACAGAAAACTCTCGACAATATTTAAAATGAGGGTGTTAGGGTGATGTCATCTTGCGACATCATCCCTCTACCATGTAATTCTCTATCGTCTTTTATCTTTTCATCGCTATTGTTTATTCTTTTTCCTCGTTCGTTCTTTACATACATTTATACTTTATATACATATATATGTGATGTTTTCGTTTATCCAGGGTAGAGAGACAATAAAGTTGGTGCATATCGATCAGGACATCGAAAACATATATCTATGTAATACGTATCGAGGGAAATAACGAAGAACGAACCTGTGCAGAGGGCCTGTCATGTATAAGATCTGACTGTAAAGCCTTGGAATGGCTTAAAACGGCTCGTGCTCCAACAAGATGTCTTGCACGTTGGACAATCAAATTTTCATCTGACCATCTTACTATTCAACACCGCCCCGGTAGTGCCAACCCAAACGGTGACTTCATTTCTCGATATCCTCTATCGGATCGTAACGAAACTGTATCCCCAACTCAACAACACCGAGCTCAGCCTCAATATTTTAGAAGGCACCAAATATTTTGAACGAATATTCGTACTCAACAGCTAGCCGATCCACGACTTCTCTGAATAATTGAAAGTCTGAAGAAAAATTCATCGGTGCGCTTTGACGATAAACATGCACCCTATGTTCTTATCAATGACTTTCTTTACAAAATTCGTCCTATCAACTCCTATAACTCTCAACGGCTACTTGGGCACAATCATCTTCTCGTTATTCCTCACTCACTTTAACGTCTATTTCTCAGTTGGGCTCATGATCGCCCGATCGCTGGACATGCTGGCCAAATTAAGACACTTTTCCGGTTATCTTCTCGCGCATATTGACCTTCTCTGCACAAAGACGTCTTCAAGAATGTCAAGTCCTGTCCCTCATGTCAAAAATTTAGATATCATAACGCTCCACGGTCGTCGCCTATGCAAATTCATTCCCCATCAACCATGGCACACCATCGGAATAAATATTATGGGACCACTTCCCCCAACACTTCGCCAAAAACGATACCTTTTGGTACTCGTCGACTACTTTACTCGCTAGGTCAAACTCTTTGCTTTACGAACTACTACTACAACCGACATCGCCAATATCCTTGCCAACGAAGTCATCCGTCGATTCGGTATCCCATCGTACATCCTTGTGGACGATGGCCCACAATTTGTTTCTCACTTATTTAATGAAGTTTTCTATTCATTAGGTATCAAGCGAAAGTTCACTGCCGATTACCATCCACAAACCAACATGTCTCGACGCGTCTACCACACACTGAAAGCTCAAATGTTCATCTACGCTCAGCTTTGTTCTGGCTCTTGGAACCGACAAGTTCAGAAGCTCACATTTTCTATTGGGGCCTCCATCAATGACACCAAGGGGGACGCCCAAGCTTACTTTAATTTTAGTCGCGATCTTCAAGTTTCCCTGAACCTCATATTAAACCCTCCCACATTGAATCCTTCACTCCCGGCCCCTGAATATCAATATATCCGGTTTTATTGCAACAAACTCGCAAGCTATTTGCGCATGGCTTACTAAACGGTTCGTGAACACTCCGAAGTTCAGAAAATTGCTCAGAAAACTACATATGACCGACGCACCTCCACTAGACAATGCTCTTTTGGCGACTTTGCATTAGTCCAATGCACATTGCCTGAAATTCATAACCTCACCATCACACACAATTTGCATCACAAGTAACAAGGTCCTTTTCGTCTCGCTACATAAATGTCACCTTCCACTTTCATCGTGACGCGTTTGCCCAAAATGTGAAGCTCGGTGCTACCTACGTCTATCGTATGAAGCCGTATTACGAACCTTTACAAGCTTCATCTTCTTTACAACAATCAAACCCCGACATCCAGCTACCGATTCGACATTTCTGCACACGTATTCGACAGTCACCTTCTCAATACTAACCTTATAGTCTACTCCCTCATGTTATTCTGTTTTATTCTGCATGATTGATTGATTTATTATTCGCCACCTCATTGTAGATGATTATGTGGCTCTTTCGACTTCCTCATTTTATCGTCACTGTCTTCCAGTTTGCATCACAAACAATTTCTCTTGCTTACTTGTCACCATCACGCACGATCCAGCTATCATCGGGACTCGTGTTCCGCTACGTCAATCGGCATTCTCCAGCTGATCGTGGGGTTCCTCTTCCCTTTGCTATGCCTATGACAAAATCCATGTGCTATCGTTTACCACTGGGCTCCGTCAAGAAAACTACCTCCCTGCTCTAAGGCACTTCTGAAACCACCTGCGTGGACCCCCAATACAGGTTCGGGTTCTCGCCATCCTCGACGACTAATCGTAGAATCTATCTCAATAGGAGTCGATGTAGCAGCCTTGGGCTTAGCTACCGGAAATTCCTTTCAACTCCTTCACCTCAACAATGAAGTTCAAGCTCTATCAACGTCGCGCGCATCATTGAGTACCATCACCAAAGAACAGACCGCGCATCTTCTTCGCCTTCACAAAGGCCAGCTCCAACTGGCCCTCGAACTTAATCATACTCAACGAGCACTGAACCAAACAATCAACACAGTTAGTCAACACAGCGAGATACTGGCACGTCACGCAGCTGCCATTGTGGCTCTTGCGCTATTTGCAAAGAACACCCTCCACAAACTCCTGGATTTCATTCGAATAGCGGAGGTTCATTTTCTTCATACATCTTTATCCGACATACTTGCCAACGGGTCAAATCTTCAATTTATTCATCATATTGATTTACCTCATGCGGTTGACTATATTATTACAACAAATAATGCATCCTTCAATATCACGTCCAACCATGTACTCTTAGTCGACTCGGTTAACCGCCTCCTAATCCAACAACACATCAATTTTGTTCCCAGGTACCTTTCTATTCTTACAAACGACTCCTACATCAGCGTTTTAACCATATCTACATTCTTTGCTGCAACATTTTCTACTCAGGGTTCTTTTTCTTTGTATGAGTTACTCCCCATCCCATTTAACCATGACGGACAACGCGTCCGCCTGGCTGACATGCCGGCTGTCATTGGTATCGCCTTCAACACTGGCTTCCTTATCCGTTGGGCGCAACCAGAAACTGCGGTTTGCGATTTTCGCGTAATCTCAGTCTGCCTCGAAACCCCAACTATCGTCACTCACTATGGAACGATGCATATCTCAACCCAATATTAAATGATCTTGTCCTCTCACCATGTCTCGTCGAACCCTACCACAAACCCCTCTTTATCCATCGCTTAGATAATGACTGGATTATTTCCGCTCCTTTCCAACATCAATGTCTCTCAACAGCCCTATCCGCTTTAAACCCGGATATGTTTTAAGTAATAATGCTCGAAATTTACTCGATGTTGCTCCATAGCAATCCTAGCCAACAGTACCCTTTTGTGCGACTACTTCTCGATCTCCTCTCGCCCACTACTTGTCAGATCAAAGCTCGACATTATCGATAATTCGTTCATGGCGTCCTCTTCGTCGAGTACCATTGATCTATCCCTACACCTGTCTAACGCATCCCGTAGGGCTAAACTTCCTTTTCTCCCAACCATCTCCAGGCAGTTGTCGCGTAAATTAATAGCACGCTGTCACACCCTCCCTTGCAAATTTTCACAGACTGACATTCTCACCGCTTCTCCACCCTATCAATCTCTATTCTCATTGTCAGTTTTATGCTTACAGTCTTCCTTGTCTTTTGCTATGTAACTCATCGAGTTAGACTTCCCTCCATTCATTTCGAGTTACCTAGTACTAGTTCTAGTGTGGCTTTGCCACCACCGCCTCAGTACTAAATACCCTGCTTTCATCCTACTCACAGTAGACACGCCCCCTACTAACGTCATTATCCTCCCAGCTACTGTCCTTGACCTCGTTCCTCCTATTTGTTTTTCCGCCCGTCATCCTTCCTTATCTTTCGTATTTTTCCTACCTCGCTGATGCTACAGAAACGCTCAGGAGAGCGTCTCAACTTTCGCCGGGGATGTTACGTCTTTAACAATATCCTCTTATACTCCTGAGTAATAATATTAATCAAAACTAGATAGTTCCTATTTAGTTTCCTTACGTTTTCTCTCATATATTTCCCTATATGGAAATCTATACCAAACCCAATACTAATGTTGGCTACTTCTCATTTGCGAGCATGAATAAACTTGAATTAAAAATTTGATGAGAATGTTTTAAATTTTCGATGTGTCGTCAAGGGAACAGCTTTTAAGTCTATGTACA
>OENT01001999.1:17786-30421 GCA_900239685.1 Rotaria macrura | reverse complement strand
TATACCGTAATCTAGCCGTAATACGGGGCGTCGTATACTGCCACCGTATCCAGGCCTAAATATACCGTATTTTAGCCGAATACGGTCGTATACGTACCGTATTGTTCCACCTGGGCTGTCGAGATTCTCTAAAATATTTTTTCAAAGTAGTACTCCACAGTCTTACTTTTTCTTAGAAGCTTGATGAGAAAAACGTAATCGTTCCAAATGTCTGCATTCATGATGTGACTAATTAAGTCGTATTGCATGGATAGATCTATCCAACTATTAGCTGATTGATCTAATAGCTGGAGCTGAGTTTGTCAGTTTCTATCATATATTGACCATATGAAACACTTTTCAAGCAGTGAGTTCGTACGTTTTCTGTTATTTATGCCCGAATTTCACTGGTTTAATACCGATTTATAACTGGCCGGATCGTTGGGGTTATGTACAGCCAGTCCGGACTATGTTAAAAATTACTTACTGGTTTCTACTCTGCTCTTACCCATTGATTACGTAATCATGGAAAAAGGTTTTTCTTGATAGAAGGAAATTTCTATTCAAAAGGGATACAATACTTCTACTTTTTCGTTTACGTAATACATGGAGACCCTCTCAGTCCTCGTGATCAAAAGTAAGGATTCGAAGATCCCTTTCTCCCTTCCGCTAAAAATTAATTAAGTAGCACTTGAACTATCCAAAGGCGTCGGAATCCCAGTATTCCGACCAGGGTCGCGATCATTCCGACATCCAACAACTTCCTATTGGAATCCAATATCCAGGATTCCCAGGTCCGAGACGTACGGCGGGAACCGGCCGGATCCCGTGTTATTCCCACGAATTCCGGAAGCGGGTTTCCGAAATCGGTTCCGGGTTAATTCCCAGCGATTCCGGGCACCGGAGCGTATCCACGGATACGATTCTCGTTTCCTATACCGGATCCGCCGTCGGAAAACACCGTTTCCAAGACCAGACCACATACGGTCCAGATCCGACCGTTTCCGGACCGGATACCGATAACGGAAAAAGCAATTTTCCCATCCGGAGAGAACACGGCTCAGATCTGACCGTTGCCGCTAAGCTCCCGAAAACTCATCTGGCCGTTTCCCAAACAGCGCTAAATACTCACAATTACTAAGTAAAGTCTCCGAACTTTGAATCCAGCTTTTAATTCTTTTTTAAACAAGCCTAAAACACACCAGAACATACACTGGGAACAAATAAAATTCTAGTGAAACATGATACATTTCCCTCCAAACTCGCTTTTGTCACAAAAATAGGAATTTTCAGCCCGAAGACCTAAAAATTAGATTTTTAGACTTTGACAAACCGAAAACGATATGTGTAAGAACACCACACATGTTAAGCACCACCGTTTTGAGACTTTCCTGAGTCTTCAATCAAGGTAAGTGACGCTTCTAAAGTCTCTGAAGGCCCTTTCATTTCAAATTTTTATTAAAAAATCTCGAATACAAATTAATGCTCTGAAACCAATAACAAATTAAGTAACTAATCTCAAATTCTCAAGCGACCCCATCAAAATACGGTAAACTATCCCGGTGATGGACATCGTCCTTAAATTAAAGGAAATAGAAAAAAAATCCCAAAAAAGACCTTTAAAGGTCTGTTTTTGTAAATCGATGGTTTGGAGATCAAGGAACGACATAAACGAGAATTTAGTATGCGATGTAATTGTTTTTGAAGGGGAGGCCCGATTTCCGAAGCAGAAATAATTTAATCGGGATACGGTGGTTTCCGACTCTTTTCCGATGCTTCTTTACCGGATTTTTGTATTTTACGGTTGGATCATGGCGGAACTTGCTATAGTTCCGGCTGGTTCCTGGCTGATCCGTGGTATTTCCTTGAAATTTCCGGTTTCCAGAAGTCTTCGGAATATCCAGGTTCCGGGTACGGATAAATCCGGCCGGAATACTGCTTCCATGTTCCGGTTGTTTTTCCGACCGGAAATACACCGGAACCGGCAGGAAGTAGCCGGAAAATATCACGTTTCCTGCGGGTTCCAGCCGGATCCGGTCTCCGGAACGAACGACCTCGGTTGTGACAACTTCCAGCGGATTTCTATCGGATTCGATAGTTTCACAATAGGATCCAACGGAGTTCACGAATTGGATCAGCAGTCCAGAGTCGTCTATAAAATCTGATTTCAAATTTTTCAGTCGTCAAACTTCTCTTCATTATTCATCATATAATTGGTGTAATCTTCACAAATAATATCAATGTGAATGTCAATATGATATTTCACTATTTTTTTATTATCTTTTTCGCGCTTTGCAGACACATACACAAAACAAATTAATTTTCTTCATAAGACTCTTTATTTCATAAAAGAGAATATTTCATAAAATAGAATAACAATATTTGCAAAATATTTAAAGTGGGCATAAAAATCTTATAAGATGTTCGGATCCGATTGACTTCGACTGCCAAAAGCCGTACCCGTACCAGACTCAGTAATGCTATGAAGAAAAGAAATTTTTGTCTTAGAAGACTTGAAGATTGAACGTCAATCGATTGAGTGAATAAAATAAACTATGCACACATTCAAGATTTTGAAATGAACTGGAATTGATTATAGAAGAGGGAACCGTTTGAAAGTATGCATTGTGAACAAGCAACACAATTGTTGGCACATTTTCATAGTTTTCTATTTGTTTCAATTGATTTCAATAATTCTAAGCAACTTCTTTGATATTGCCCAAGCAGACAAACATTTGGAAAAACGCGTTTAAACGCACAATCGGGAACGCCGATTGTGAGTCACTAACGCTCCTTAACAACACGCAAGAAACGCGTTTTTTACGCAGAATTTTCACTTTCCGAGCGTGAAAACGGATAAAAACTCTAGTTCAGAGCGTTAAAACGCACAATTATTCGACGAATTGAAAGCCAATGCGTTTAAACAATCAAAATTAGAGTTTTTTTCCGTTTTCACACTCAGAAAGTGAAAATTCTGCGTAAAAAACGCGTTTTTTGCGTGCTGTTAATGAACGTTAGTGACTCACAATCGGCGTTCCCGATTGTGCGTTTAAACGCGTTTTTCCAAATTTTTGTCTGCTTGGGTGGCATCGATTCTTTATGAATTGTCTCTTTGATGACACCCTATTCAAAATAAAAATTCAAAGAATACTTGTTCTCTAAGACGGGTGAGACGACAGTTGTGCCTGATTTAAAGAACAATTGAAAAAGCACAAGAAAATAAATTTATTTAGTCGAGTTAACATTCATATAAAAAATTGAAGAGAGTTCGAGCTCTTTTAAAATACAATTCTCTTGGTATCAGATGAACAGACGAAACTAGCAGTTGTAATTGCTCATCCAACAATTCGTATTTCTCTCGCTTTTTTAATATTGCAACGCCAGTTGCAACTGTTCAGTCATAATCGAATTCACGCGCCGTTCGATTTTCAAGTCTTTGATAGATTCATAGATTGATGAGTTTTCTCGTGCTGAGTGCTAAACAAAATTTATCTGCAACTTTATCATGAAAATAGTTGAGGGATCACACTACTTGAATAGCGCCGTGCCAGCCTTCTGATGAGTTGTTCGTTCGAGGTAGCTGATGCTTCTATCTCGAAAAACATTTCACATCGAATTTGAAAAGTGAGGGGCACAACGTCGATTGTTTCAAAATGGACGCTACAACAATTTATCCTCAAAACAGACGGCAAATTCTAAGTTGAACATCATAGTAGATATTTGCGAATAAGCGTTCATTTCTGTAGAGATAGTCGTCTTATTTGTAGACGCGAGTATCAAAGAATCATTCACAACATGATAAGTGGCAGGCTTACAGCATTTTCATACTTCATCTACTTACATGGGTAGATGTAGATTCTGTATATTGCCTTATACATTAATGAGGGCTCAACTGTTGGGAGACTCAACTGTCGGTGCACCCTAAGACCCGAACTAAGACGTTAAAAACTCTCTCTCTCTCCTCTGATTATTAATAGGAAATGTAATAGTTAGAAATAGAGATTAACCATTCTAGATAATGATTTATCAAAATCGTTCATGAGAAACATGTTGAATAATCTTTCTACGAGATAAATTCTGCTAAATTTGATTACATTCGCGACAGAATGAATTTAGTCTAGGATAAACTCAATTTAAATTTCAACGAGCCTTTATTTAACTAAACTTAATGTTACCATCTAAGTGCTACGTCGATAGGGGAAAATAAACGCATGTGGTAGTTCACGTCAAAAAATTGAATAGCAATAATTTCCCATGAGGTCGTCATCAGTTTGCAAGTAAACTGACGTTTGTTCAAATATTGTCAGATTTATAATCTGGAGCCATATACATGTACGACTAAAGAGCTTAAAGGTCACCTAAGAAAAGGTGTTTCTATGCCATTTTGTTTATTTGATATTTTGTTCATTGTAAAAGTTGCTGAGTCAAGGAAAAAGTTAGATCGATAAATTGAAAATAGATTCAATTAGTTGGCCGACTTTGATTTGAAACAAATTTCAAAAGGTGCACAGACTCAATTTTGACTCGATCGAGTTTCTTAACGGTCGCAACATTAAACAAATAATATTAATTATAGGTAACTAGCGAAAGCTGCTTCACCGACTTTTTTTCCTTTTAAATTTATTGGAATGAGGATTTTTGGGGAGAGTCAGATCAATGATATTCAACATGAAAAGAACTGATCGATTGAGGTTATGAAGAAAGTAGTGCTATTCATCTTGGGATCGGTTTACAAATAAAGACAAAAGAAGATAGAAGATTTAATTCGAATTCGATAATAAAAGAATATTTTTTAAATGTCGACGCCATTAATCAGAGACAAATGTTCTGTTTGTTCAATATTATTCTTAAACAATGAAATGTGGCCATTGATTAAAACAAGCAAGATTCGAGCAAATCATAAACTGGAACAAAGTATAAATAAGCAACATATTAAGTAAGTTAATAATTCAATATCAAGCGATCAATCGAGTTTTTGAAAATTTTATCATCAATTGTTAGTCGAATAATTTCAATTTGGATTATTAGATTTAGGTGTTCACTCAACTAATTAATTCATCTCACTCGAGAATAAACTAAACTGGCGTAATATCTCTTATGCCATTTCTAACATAATGATCTAAACGAGTTTCGATGAAAATGTTTCGGTTTTTTTCTAATGACATTGACTTTTAGGTTGTCACAGATGAACTTCGTCGTTATTTAGAACTCCAATTGATTTTTCTCATTTTAATAATTCAACATGAAAAATTTCTTGAAACCAATGACATTTACTAATGATGATAATATGGTATTATTTAAACGTAGACAATTTATATAGTTGATAGGATTTTATTTGAAATCATTCTCCTACAATTAGTTTTCGTTAAAGATGATAGCAATGCTTTGATATGCTCTCATTTAACTCGACTATGAAATCTTCAACTGATTGTTTGCTTAGCATAGAATATAAACATGAAAATATTTCAATTGAAGGAGTGTAAACATTTATTGAAAAATCGGCAAGTTTTTTTGTCCTTGATGTTTGATCTGCGTTGAGAGAAAAATCAGTGAATGCATCGTCATGCTTACGCTGATTTACTGAGGATAGAGTTCGACATCAAGAGAACGATCATTATACTTTTTCTGTTTATCAATAAAATTCGCTTTGGTAATGAGAATAATTGTCATATTGAGTTCGTTCAATTGTCATCTGTTGATTCTATTTGAAATTTTCATGAAAAAGTTTCTAATTTGTTCTGATTGTTTAAAAAGAAATATGTTTTTCTCTATATGATGATAACAATAAAGAGATGTTGGACATTTTAATTTACAATCGTTTCATGCTGAACTAGAATTAAACAAATTGATCGAGCATCTATTATTTTTCTTATTCTAGTCGGTCGAATTCATCGCAAGAAGAATCATCAAAGTCAAAATTCGAAACGATTGAGCTTGAATACATCAAGTAATTAGGACAGCAAATAAATTAAGATTTCATTCGGATATTACTTTTGAGGACAAATCGATGAAAACAAGATGCGTTTTATTTAAAATGTTTTGAGAATTATATTTGAGCAGAATCTATCTGGAAGCTGAATGTCAATATCTGTAGGAACCATCGACAAAGGATGTCGAGCCTCGAATTCGAGCCAACCTAATAAACAGTTGAGGAATCAAGTGACAAAGATTGCTGCGACGATTGTTCACTTCGGATATCTCCTGATCAGTAGTCAGAAGACGATAAATATTTCAAATGATAAAATCGGATGTAGAACAGTGGAAAAATAATCTCAGCATGAATGTCTATCGATCTCTGATTCGTACTCAATGAAATGAACCATTGCACAAATATTTATCTTCCTCTTTCTCAATGACTTACTGTAACCAAAAATAGATTATTCTTTGGGTATAGCAGGATATATAGAGTTGCGTATATATCTTGATACGGTAATGGATAGTGAAATGCCGAAAGTTGTAATCAGAATAACCAGGAACGTTTGGATAATACAAAATATCGAAGATTTATTATATGATTAATTTAAGTCACATAAGTCAGCAGTACTAGTAAGTTTAATTGTATATTCACTACGTTCGTGCGTGCCTCTCTCGGCTTGTTTTTCTTCGACTCCCTCTTCTTTTTGTTTAGATCCAACTCTCCTCTTTCGCTCAAATGACATTCCAAGAATTTAGGGAGCAACCGATAAATAATAGAAAGAGAGAGACAACAGACAGGAAGAAATAGAGAGAGACAGAGGAAAGGAGGAAATAGAGAGAGATAAAGAAAAGGAGGAAAGACAGAGGAAGATTACGCGTCGCCGAAGCGAGACTAAGGGGTGTCGTGTAAGAGGACGTCTGCATTTTGTTGCAACTCTCCACTTATTCTTTCCTGTATGAGGGACGTCCTTCTTGGCACACTTACATCGACAATGAATTTAATTTTTAGAAAAACAAAGTACTTAAAATATAAAAACGAATCTCGATAAATAGAAATGCTATTAGAAAATGAAGGAAAACTTCTTTGGAATAGACGTGAACATCACATGAAATCAACCAGTAATTAAGCAGGTTATTTATGATCAATTCAATCGATGAAGTAGGTAAAAAAAAAAAAAATAAAATTTTTCTCTGAAATTTATTTGGAAGGAAATCAAGACTCACCGTAGTCGAACATCTTTCACCAAGATCTTATTACAGATATATCTGATACAACCAAGACATATAAGTGCAAATTATCTTTTTAAGATCTTGATAAGATCTTGCTCACAAAATGTTTGAATAGGGGAATCAATTCGAACTAGAGTAGAGTCTCTCTTCTGTCGTCGAAACGTTTCCTCGAATTAGTTTAGATTTATTGTTTAGTTGACAGGTGAAAAAACTCGTCTAACCAAAGAAATCACTCGATTAGAAACATTGGTCAAACAGCTTGAACGTCAGTGCTAAGAAGTAACACAACGCACAAGGTTTATCATCTTGGAAATCATTTGGTTTATATAATTTGCATTTTAGCTTGGCCTTGTTTTAAATAAACGTCAAGACAAATTAGACTTAAAAGAGAATGAAATTATTGATCTGAAGACAAAGGAACAAACATCTCGTAGTCACGTTGATAGTCTTCAAACTAAACTCGACACCTAATCAATTAAAAGTAAAGATCTTGAAGAAAAAGTAATCCCAAAAAATATAAATTCATCACGAAACAGAATTCCGAGTTATTTCCTAATCTTAGGTTAAACAATTGCAAAGACAGCTAAATATTGAAATTCAAAATAATTCATCATTAAAACGTCAAACAAGTGAATATGAAACAAGGCTTTTCTCATTTTCAACAGCAAATGAATCTCCTTGAAATGATAAAGATCAATTAACAACTCATATTAACACATTGAAGCAACGAGTAGACGTTGATTTTTTTCTTCCGGTCTGTTGAGTTCTCTTTGTCTTATTTTTGTTTAGTTAATAGATGAAGAATAGAAATCAAATACTTCGAAGTTTGACATCGCTCGGCTTAAAGAAAGAGTCAAGGAAATTGATCGTTTGAAAAAATTAGAAGATCTAATCCACGGTCAACGTTGGCAAGATAGAACACAAACTGCTGAAACAAGGCAAACAGTTAGTAGAACTATGGTTCGAGCAACAAATCCAACTATTTGAAGTAAAAAAACATCAATTTGACTTTGAACTAGTCATTACCGAATTTACTTGTCATCAGGGATCAATATTCTTTTTCATTTCAATATCTTCGATGTTTTCCGAATCAATCTTTACAACAGACTTTTTATCTACTTTCCTTTTCGTATCGTTTGTTTTCTATAATTTCAACGAAATCATTTAGCTTTTTAAAAATATTTCTAATGAAACATTATTGGAAATTCACAATTAATATGTGGACTATCTGTAACTTTGCTCAACTGACCAGCCGTTTATAAGCGAGGTCTTGTAGTTAATAATGTACATTTATTCTAAAATTTAGTCAAATAAGACATTTGAAAAGCGGTCTTCATGTTTGCCTGGTGAAGAATAGAAAAAACTATCTTCCAACAATTAATGAGATAATCAACCGTGATCACCATCGTAAACATTGACATAATTCAATCGATGAAATTTTCAAGAAACTTATTCTATCTGAAAGCACGTGATGAGTTAAAAATTGATCAAACTAATCAACACAAGTATGTGTCAATGGCACATTTCGATTGCAAAGGGTCTCTTCTAACAAGTTCTTTTTCCACACGTAGCAACACTTTCAATAAAATAAATTTCACACAGAACATCTCAGTGTATCGTAAGTATACGTACGTGTTGTTCCATAGAGTTAAATATATTCATTTAAATAAAATCTTGACAGATTGCTAAAAATTGACTCTTACTATATAGTATGATTACTTATACCCTTAATCTTGGCTGGAGTTGCTCTTTGAGTAGGCGTATTAAGTTTTATATTGAAAGAACTTGAGTATGAATTTATTCTAGTTTTAATATCAAAACTGCACACGACCATGAATAATCTTCGTATATCTCGCGAAGTCTCTACAATATTTTAGATTTTATCAATGAAGTCTCTCTCAATACGTTTAGATGAACATGAAAATTAATAAAAAAAACAGCCACAGATGTTCGAAAAAAAATTACACAGGGAAAAGGGTCAATCAATTCATTCTTAGGGTTTTGTTCTCTAATAATTCATCGTTGAGTTTTCTAAACAGGAATGTCCAAAGAATATCGACTATGGAAGCTTAAATAGAAAACCGTTCACAGATCTAGTAAATCGGCGGCACTAGAGAAACTGCAGATGCGCAACTTACTGAACTAACCTTCTACATTGAATAAAAGGGGCGCCAGTACAGCGTTACCAATCAGAAAGATACATCACGGATGTAACGAACCGACATATTGAGCCAACCTTTCTTATAATGGCAGTGAGTCTTCACTAGACTCTCTAAGAGAGATTCAATACCAAGGACGTGCATTACGATGAACAATTACGACCGTATATGCGCCGTATTTTAATGTTTTGGTATGCACCGTATTACGGCCGTACATCGCCGTATCGTATATGGCGGCCAGGAGCGACAGTATATCACTGCCACCCACACCCATATTACTGCCGTAACGATCGACGTAAACGACCCAGCACGATGACATTTGCGGCCGTATATACATCGTAGGTGACCATAAATGGCGGTATTTCCGTGAGGAAGAAAATCTATTCCTTCCTGTTTGTCCAAGATCAAAGATCCCACACTATAAAAATCCATCACAAATCCTAACCATACAAAAATCCTAAACCAACTCGCAATCCAGAAATTATGGGCACTGAAAAACAGGTGAATCCACTTCCTCATCTTATTGAAATCATCACATACCCATATGAATACTATTCGGCGCTAAAAAGCATCAAAGAAATCGTGCAATTGGGTTCTCTTTCAGAATTCGTTGTCACGTCATAGTGGACAAAGAGGATAGTATAAAATTCCGTCAGAAGATACGAATTCTGACAGAGGCTATTGCTTGTATTCTTCCTTTCCTTGTCGAATGTGTAATTCAAGCATTGATTAATAGCGTTTTTGTGGGATTAAAATATCACAGTAGGTGATGATGCTCTGCTGATGTCTTGAGACAAAGACCAGATGAGAGAAAGAACTGGCAGGTAGATACGCAGAATGTATTAAGAGAGTATGCTTACTTGTCTGAATGATCACAGAAGGAAATTGAGAATCTTGAAAAAGTAGTTCTAGCAGCGAGCATTCTACCTTGGACTTAGTAAGTTGGAAGACGAAGCGTGGGTCACCCCTCTTCTGTCCTTACACAAAACGTTTCAAAGGGCGCTAAATCCTGCTTTTGAATTTTTTTCCAGAAATTGTTGTTTCTTTATGTGGAAGATAGAGGATAGTGTGAATTCAGTTTATCAGCGAGCAGGTGAGATGAAGGCTGATCCTTCTATCCTTCCCTTGGCTGTCAAATCGGCAGTTCAATTATCGAATACTGCATGTTTTTATGATTCAAATATAATAGGAGAAGGTGATGCTGGGCTAATTTTTTTAGACAAAGGCGAGGTGTAACAAAGGACTTTGCCGTCGGTATGTTTGATGTACTAGGAAAGTCTGCTTACGGATTGAAATGAGCACTGACGTATGTGGAGTATCTTGAACAAACTACAGGGGTAAGATTAGCACAAAGGATCTGACTCTGGAATCAGAAAATTGGAAGATGATGGGCACGACACCTTCTCCGTCCGTATACATAACATCTGATAATGTGCAAAATCCTGCTTTTGGATTTTTCTCCGAAGCTCTCGTTGGTTTATAGAGGTCTTGGAGCGCAGTGTGAAATTAGTTTAGGATAGACGAGATGAGGCAAAGTCCGATGCTTCCGCCTTGCTCTCGCTGTGCGAGGTATATTATAAGCTTCTGATTATTTCATTTTGTTGATCAAAAATGTTCAAAAGATCCGGTGTGACCTCCTTCTGATATTGTGAAATGGAATAGATGTTGCGTAAACGACCGTTTACGAACAAATGCGGTACAAAAACGGCAGTCGTTTTCTAAACCGTTTACAGTCATCGTATCCTATCATTTACGGTGATATCCGACTATCGTTTACAGTTACTGTGTATTTACGGCGACCGTTTACGTGGATTTTTCACGATCACTGTTTACGGCGATCGTAAGTCATCGTAACACTTCGTTTATGACGATAGTAAACGGTCACAAAATAGAATCGCCGTTTTGCGCCATTGGAAAAAGGTATACGGCCGTTTACGATCGTGGATGATCGACCTGGATATCTTCCAGGTTTTCCCGTTGAAAAATTCTCAAGACATTTATTCGTCCCTTGCTTTATCCTTGGTGATGCCGCCCATCAGGGAGATTCATGATCCGTATAGAAGACTCGCTTTTCCTTTCCTATCATTAGCACCAACAGATATGAATGCCGTCCTCAGATCAGTCCTTGTGTGCCACGAATACCTTCGCGATGCATTTAGATTCTGACGACGGATATATCTCTTCTCCGTTTCAACCCACAAATTGTGGGTGGCACTTTAACTTTACTTTAAAAGTTAAAGTTAAAGTATCATACTTTAAAACTTTAACTTTAGCAAAAGTAGCGCAAAAATGAAAAATAATTTTTAGCTCTTTATGCGCGATTTGGTGTGGTTTTTAGAGTAACTTTAAACTTTAAGCTTAAAAATAGTTAAAGCACTTTAAACTTTAATTAAAGTTTAAAGTAACTTTAAAAACCACATAGAACCGTACATAAAGAGCTCAAAATTACTTCTCATTTTTACACTACTTTTATTAAAGTTAAAGTTTAAAGTGTTTTTACTTTAAACTTTAACACTTTTTTTAAAGTCTTTTAAAGTTAAAGTGCCACCCCTACCCACAATGTAGTCAGTGATGGAGCAAAAATCTGTTCCCTAGCACACCTGTATAGTTCATTTCCCCGTTCAAAAGCAGCCTTCACCCGACTGGAATCATGTTCAATACAAAAAGAACGGTAGCAACAACAATGGAAGAGATGAACACTCCTAAATATATTCAGCAGCTCCCTGGAGAGATGCATCTCTGGACGCTACTGGACGGTAGATAATCTATAAAAAGAACTTTCAGTGGGAGAAGCTGGATGCTGTGGTACATCGCTCAGCGAAGGAGCAAGTTGTTCTTCTTGTTAGTGATTGTGATAGAGTTACTGTATGTTTTATTGCCCCTAGTACAGTCTGGTGCATAATTATAAGACCACTTGTTTTAAAATTAAGCTTAATGAAATTAATACTATTCCGAGTGATTTGACACAAGTTAGTCATAAGAATGTCACCAAAAAATTTTCGAGTACTAGTCCTTTCATTTTCATATATATGTAGAATTTCCTTCATTTTTGTGGTGCATAATCATAGGACCACGTGATAGGTTTATAGTAATAAACGAATCGTGCGTAGCTTTAACTAAAATTAACAAATCAGATAGCACTTCACATTCAAGTTTAATTGTGCCGAGAGCAATACAGTTAACAGAAACCGAGAAAAGGACTATCTTAGACCTACACAAGAACCCAGTGAAAAATATTCTCGGATTTCAATCAAATTATTTTGCAACAAAATCCAATCCTCAATCCGATTGATAATCTTGATTATGATCGATCACCATTTAACCCAAACTTGATGTTATTGCTAGCCCAGT